>JAUMHB010071307.1:0-13208 GCA_032359685.1 Pittosporum tobira | reverse complement strand
TAATTTATACATTAACTTACAGTATTACAGTACAGTAATCATTTTGATCCTTTACGCCCAAAAATAATGAGTCTCCCAAACGGCCCCTTAAGTTCAAACTTGGGCACTTTGCACCAAAAACAAAGCCGGCCGTGGTTACGAGTTACGACGAATATCCGTGATTCCGATGATATCAGCTCAGATAATAAAGCCTTCAACATTGGCTAATGCCGAACCCAAAACGCGTTTTTCCATTTTTCTACTCGTTCTTCCATGTCGTCTTCCCAAATTTCACCAACCACTCAAAATTTTGTTCGCTTAAAAAATTTACAATTTCTCCCACCTTTCTCTCTCTGTCTAAACCCCAATTATTTGTTAGGGTTTATCGACATCTCTTCAACATCCTCGGCAACAACTGATAAGTTTGTTCAACACACACATATACATAAACATTTTTACGTTTTTATTTGTAGTACGTTTGTTTTATCGCTGATTTTGGTTGATAGTTATATAATAGTTACACGTAATTATGAAATTATTTTTGCTTAATTAAGTATAACTGATTCATATAGAGTGCGTAGTTGAAATATTCTGGGATTGTGTTTTTGTAACCAAATATTGATGATTACGTGTTGTATGTACCGTATGATTTCGTTACTTATTCGAGGTAGGTAAACAATGGAAGAAGTTACAGTCCAATAATTGGTGGACGCAAAGTTAAGCTGGTCACTAAGTTTTAAAAAGACCCAAAACATAGATATTTATGTATTTTTCGATTTTATATATTTTGTATCTTTATAAGGAAAGATGAAGATGTTTGTGTTAGCTAAAAAGGAAAAGTGCTTGTTGGTTTTGGTGATTTCTACCTCTCTGGCATGTTTTAGCCATTGTAAAGTGAATTATATGTCATGTAATGCTTCTTTAACCAAATCGTGCCCGGCCTTCCTTTACTACGCTCCTGAAAAACCGATAACTTCTAAAGAAACAGCTTCTCTGTTCAACGTTAGTCCCAATTCAGTCAATAGAACTGCTGTTGGTTTTGCAATTGCAATAAATTGCAGTTGCCCTGATTATCATGATGCGTTTACCTGGCACACGGAGTATACAGTTCAACCTGGTGATACATGGGTGATCATTTCATCAAAATTTGGGTCACTTGAGGTGGAGAAACCCGATAAAGCATTGCTTCCATCTTTGAATGTAACATTGGATATATTATGTGGTTGTTCTGGAAATGAAAAGCTTTTGACCTATAAAATTGAAAAGGGAGATACACTTTTTACTATCTGCTCTCGATTTGCTGCAAATATGAACGAGACTACGAAATTGAATAAATTGAACAACCCCGACCTTATTTTTGCTGGGGAAGTTCTTTACATCCCTGAACCAGGTACAAGTTTTGTTTTTGGCATCCATTATTTTGAAATTGTTTTCTCCTTTCATTAACAGTATTCGGATGCATTAGGTAATTACACTTTTAGGCTTGGGTCTCCATTTATTAGACACTCATTATTGCTGTTTCAGGAAGTTATGGTCCAAAACTCGCTGTTGTCAAATTTTCTATTACAAACCTTTTCTGTTTGGGTTGAACAATGACAGATGAAATCTATGACATTTATTATAAGTTTTGTACTTTTTGTTCAATTCAGCTGTGTGATGCAGAATCTGATTTCGTTAGTTTTGAAATATTGCAAGTCAGTAGCTAACTATTTACCTTTTTCCCTTTGCATGGACAGGGGGCATAAAAAATATCATTGTGCCTGATGATAAAAGTGAGTTCAGTGTTTATTCTCTTTAATCCCTTGGGCTAAGTCAACCTGTCGTAGAGAATATTATTATCTGCTTGTTCAATTTGCAACTTTGATAAGGTTACTTGTGTTCAATTTTTTCCTTGTTGATCAATGTGTTGCAAACATATTTACTACTGTGTATAATAAGTGCTAGTATGCCTCTCACTTATTGCTCAATGCTGGGATATCTCCTATTATGAGGAAAAGACTTTATGTTGGTTACCGAATCTAGTTTGGGACTCATGGGCCCCCTATTGTACTATATATTTCCAACGTCTCTTGTCAGCTTCTGCTTGTTCTTATCAATTCCATAAATACTTGTGTTACCTTTAGATATTCTGCTGGTGTTAGCCTCTGCGATCTATTTTGAGACTCATTTGTGGCGAGGGGATTACCTATGCCAAGGCGTTCTCTCTTTATCGAAGATTATGTCTGTCCAACTTTCTCTGATGGATGTGAAAGTTGCTTTCTTACGTTGTGACATTTAAATTTCGTTGCTGAGGGATCTTGATTCTTGAGTTAGTGTGTCATCCAAAAAACAAGTAAAAATTATGGCCTTAAACAACATGCTTGAGCATGGTCTAGCAGATGCATGTGTGACTAAAAAAATTCTAGTCACTATATATGCGCGCTGGCTTAACAAACGAGGACTGGAGGTAGGGATAGTGAGTATTCTCCAGTTCATGCTCATATTTTATCTCTTGCTCTCTCTAAGTTTATCAGAATGAACTAGCAGACCACCCTGGTTTAAGATTCCTTGGGATATAGCATCATCCAAATTTCCTTCCAGACAATCCATGTTACTACCCCTGCAACTCGATGCTTCACTCTTCCCACCTTTAGCCTTAACATGTCCTCAAGCATAACTAAAACTATAAGGCGCACTACAATGAACCTCACATTTTCCCAGGTGTCAAAGAATGTATTGGAACCGTGGAACGCGTGTATAGATCATCACTTGTTGATTAGAATGTGCCTGTATATTTTGAAATGCGCAATGAGTTTTCGTAGTTGAAGTGTGTACCAATAGCCCCACATAATATTTGTTGTTTGTTACTTTTTTTCTTCTTTTGTGTTTGAAATGTCAGCAATATGACCATAATTTTCTTGTATCTGTACTGCAGATCAAAAGTCCAAAAAGCTTTCTGAATCTCAAATCCATATAATTGTTGGAACTGTTGTAGCATTTGTTGCAGTTGCACTATCGTTGGCCATGATTATTTATTGGAGATATTACTATAAGAAAAAAGGGATGAGGTCGTTAAAAGCATACTTGACTTTTGACCCTACTTCAACGCCTTCATATACAAGTATTAATTTTTCTTAGCTGAGAAGTTCCTTCACTTGTTAAGTTATTATATTGAGTTAATCTTTTGAGAGTAGTTCTTTAATACTAGATACCTCACACAATAAATGTCCATGTTTGACTTCTAAAAGTCGGAGTGATCAATTTTCTAATTAATAAATCATACAATTATTTAACATAACAGCAAGACTAAGATCATAATGAACCACATCAAAGTGACTACTAATTAAAGTTTCATGACTTTGAAAAATAAACGTAAATATGTTTAATTTGAATTAAAATTGGTTAATTTGATTCTAGAAAGTCCAATATGGGCATTCATTGTGGGATTGAGTCAGTAGCTCACTGTAGCTCACTGTAGCTCTATATAAGTATTTCTTTAATCTTTAACATGCAGAAGCTGAAGAAAAAATAGTTGTGTCAGTCAGTTCTGACAGAGCAACAGATTTTTCTTATTCCGAAGTTCGCACTGCAACTTCCAACTTCAATGTGTCTCAAAAAATTGGACAAGGATCTTATGGGTCTGTTTACCTGGGAAAACTGAGAGGAAATGTAAGATATTAAAACAAAATGCTGCTTTCTTATATTTGTAGAGTTAAATTTACATTTTGGTCCTTTCTGTGTGTTGGTGTTTGGTAGGATGTGGCTATCAAACAGATGACAAACACAAAATCAAGAGAGTTTGTATCGGAGCTCAATATTCTTTGCAATGTTCATCATACAAATTTGGTAACAACTTATATGTTTTGTCTTGTTTTTCCATTTGGAGTTCCAATTTTCAATAATGCTTTTTTCCCCTTTAAATGCCTATCCTACTGTTGGATAGGTCAAACTCTTCAGTTTTTTCAAATGATATTATTGATTTATTTTTAAGAGAAAACTTTATTATTTACGTTGGACTTTTCAACAGATTCAGCTTATTGGATATGCAGCTGGTGGAGACTCTCTGTTTCTTGTATACGAGTATGCACAAAATGGTGCCTTGAGTGATCATCTTCATAGTCCTTCTGTAAGAGGTTTGATTTTTTTGACATATTAATGGTTTGTACTGTAACAAACTTGCAAATAATTGTCTTTAATCTCATGCATAATCTGTCACATGGTACCATTATTTGGTTTTGAATGCTTATGTGAAAAAGTCATAGGGAGCCAGTTCTGGGAACTTTCTGCCATTTTTGCTCACTATAACTAATTCTTGTACAAACTTGTTCTATAATTTTCCAAAGAAAAACCTTGTTTCTGTTTTTATTAAATTTTGTGATGACTCTAGAATGAAGTAGCACTGGGTTGTTGTTGCATATAACTTGTTTGGTTCAGATGCTACTTCCTCAACTAACTCAACTGTAGTGCACCTTTTTAGTTAAACTTGTTTGGTTAGGCGGAACATGAATTGCAAATGAAGCGTAAAAATAGGGACAAGGAGGAAAACATAGAATGGATAAAAGTAGATAAATAAGATGTACAGCACGTAGAGAAGGGGAAACATGAAAGAAAATAAATTAACTTAAATAAATAACCAAATAAAGAAAAAAAATACCTGCATACAAAAGATTAATAAATATAGAAAATCAATTTTTTTTTTTAAAAAAAATTGTGCTCCCTCTGCCAGGAAAACGGATTCCTGAGTCCAATATATGCTTCTCTGATTTTGTTTTATTGTGAATATTAAAGTTTCATAAGGCACAGTTAAACCTTTAGTTTTATAATATTCTTTTAATACAAAAGGATAACGAAAAAGATTTCTCCTCGAGATTTTATGCAAAGTGTATCCTATATAAACCGTAATTTTCATTAAAAAATTTCAATCCCGAAATTTGGATTTATTTTTCCTGGTTGGAGGTAGTCAATCCCATTATTAGAGTTACATACATTTTTTGCAGCAGAATCAAATGTTGCATTTGCATTCCAATGTTATATTTGTGTTAGAATATCTGGAGTTCGAGAATATTTGTAGAACATATGTGTTTTCCTAGATAGATAAGATGGCTTATATCTAGTAAGTCGTTTAAAACTACCCGGGATTACAGTTCAACCTATTTTTGCGTCGGCGGTGGAAATTACTTCATACAATGACATGATGTCGCCATCATATGCTACAATCAAGTATAATAGAGACTTTAAACTCATTATATACTTAATAAATAAAAGAAAGGCGTTTACGTCATTATCTTTTATGTAAGCTATTGCTGATTAACTTTAACAGGAACTGTGTGCCAGATTTTTTGTTATAAATCTGAAAAAGATTCGGTAATTTCTGTTGGAAGCTTTTGAATCATGGAACTTTCACTTAAAAACACACACAAACACGTGCGTGCACACACGGAAAAAAACAAAAACAAAAAAAAAAAAAAGAAAAAAAAAGTAAAAAGTAAAAAGTAAAAAAATTTGGATTGTGCTCATAATGATGATTTTGAAGTGGGCCACAGGTTCAAGGAGGTCGCTGGATAAGGTAGAACATGGTGTAGACTGTAGGAGGAGGATTGAAGCTTCTTCATGAACTGGGGAATGCTAGTCTAGTGCTAGGTTTAGACATGGAACATTGGAGGAATTGAGAAATAGGTCAATGAAAGTCATTAGGTTTAGATGTGGAATGTTGGAGGAATTGAGAATAGGTCAATGAAAGTTTTGCAGGAACTATTTCTTCATTTTTCTTTTTGACAGTCAATGGCTTTGTACTATTACAGTCTTGCACGCTTGCTAGGATAGAGTTGCAGATCATAAATGCTGTGAATAATAACCAGAAATTATCTAATACTCTACCCTAGGAGAAAAGAAGACTGAAAAAATAAATAAGTAAATAAATATGGGGGTAAAGGAGGAGGAGAAGGAAATTAGAAGCAGAATCTGCCCGAAACAACGCCTTCCTCAAAATTGTCATGTTTCACCCTCCCAAATGATAGGAAAAAGGGCAAACAGAATTTAATATTCTATATTTCAGGGCCTCAGACACACCCAGAAATCTCAACAGATGTCAATAGGCTATTGCAATGGATTACTTTACTAAGACTCCTTATTTATCAAAAAGAATTACTTAACTAAGACTCAAAAGCATACTTTAACTATGGCTACTTGTATTCCATTAAACTAAAGACTCCACAGAAAAGCCCAACAATATAATTTGACCCAAAGACAATTTGTCCTTCTTCAGTGAAAGATATCCTATGCAGGTTTAGGAGGATGAAAGTTACTTTAATTTGATTATCCGTTCTTATTATGATAAATAATTTGAAGGATTGATCAAAGAGTTAAAATGTCTAATTTTATATCGAACTTTCATCATTTCATTGTGGTGGTTACCTGCTTGTTTGCTTCTGATCTTGCCTATTGACATTGTTGAAACATTGTTACATCACTCGTTGACTACATATACGAATTAATTCTTAAGATTGGCTGGAAATTACCACTTGCCTTACTTTTCAACTTTTGCTGGACCTATCTCTATTTCACTGGTTGATTACAGTGATGGCTAATTGTTACTTTAAAAAAAATTATATTTCTTCAGGCTTAAAGCCTCTTCCTTGGACTACACGAGTTCAGATTGCCCTTGATGCAGCACAAGGCCTTGAGTATATACATGTCCACACTAAGCCATTCTATGTCCATCGAGATGTGAAGACAAGCAATATTCTGTTAGATGCCAATTTTCGTGCTAAGGTATAAATTAATTCCCAAAATATATTGTTTTTTAAGCTTATACTTACGTCAAGTTAGGATCTCAGATAGATGGGTCTGGACTGATAGTATACTGATTGAACCAAGACTGTACTGAGACCGTTGGTAGGGGGAGAACGGGCTTGGCACACTGGGAAGGATCTTATTAAAATACTACGGCTTAGCACATTTTTTTTGGCTGCCATAAATCATGCTCGGGACTTCTATTCTCTGTATCGATTCTTGTAAAGATAAAGTTCATAACAAATTAAATTACAAAACAAGCTAACATTTAATACCATTAATAACATGAGATTGAACAAAAAGTTGAAGCAAACAATAAATCTATTAAGTTCCTGTATTTTAATACTCCGTACATAATTTAACACATTAGCGAAAATTTATTACTCCATCTGTTCCGAAATACAAAGCAAATGAATTTTTTTATTTGGTTCCAAAATACATGAGCAAACAGCGGATGATAACTTTGGGAAGTCATTTAGTAAAATGTGCTACAGAACTGTGCAGTCATAATATTAACCTTTCCATTTCTTTCCTGCAGATTGCCGATTTTGGACTGGTAAAACTGCTAGAGCAATCAGCAGAGACTGGAACCGCCGCATCTAGACTTGTTGGAACAATTGGTTATCTTGCTCCTGAGTGCGTTTCCATCTCACATTGTCTTAATCAGTGTGCTCTTTTATACTCCCTTCATCCGAACAAATTGTCCCATTTGTCAAATTTTTATTTTTGCCCCACAAAAAGAGTTCCTTTTTTGTTGATTGCAGTATAAAATAGCACATCCTTAACATTACTATCAAAATTATTATCGTACTGCCGCTATTAAACAAACCACTCGTTGTGGTTTGGGGTAAATATAGAAGAAAATTATATCCTTACTATTATGGGACTCATTTTCTGGAACGGAAGGAGTAAGATAATAGAAAATCAAAATTTTGTTGATTATTGTTTTTGGAAAGCAGGTATGTTCGAGATGGGACTTTGACTGCAAAGAGTGATGTTTATGCATTTGGAGTTGTTCTAATGGAACTATTGACTGGTCAAACAGCCCTAAGCAGAGATGCAAATTCTAGTCATATTCAGTACGGAGAACACCGTTCACTCATTGATTATGTAAGTGTATAACATATTTTAAGTTCATAACAAAAACAAACTTATGCCATTTGTTTTTGCTGCTTATAAGACTTGTTATTGGCCATAAAAAATTAAATGGGGGCAAATATTAGAAACTAAAAAAAAAAATACACTTTGGTGAGAATCAAGTCAACTGAAGTTTATCATGCTATTGATGCATGTTTCAGATGTTGTCGGCTTTGGAGAATGAGGATCCCTTGACTAAGCTGACTAAACGTGTTGATCCAGACCTCTCTCACTACCACGAAGATTCACTTTTGCAGGTAATTTTCCATTTCATTTTCTTAAAGTTAAATCAAGGAAAAAAATTTGATCCACATGCTTTTAGACTTTGTTCATTCAAAAACTTGACACTTGATAAGTAGACAGACATACATATAAATATTGAAAAAGATTCCCTAGTAAATTAAATCTGACCAGCATGTTAAATGAAGAGTTCAAAAGCTAGTCAGAATCCCAAAAATGCTAGCGCACACTCAAAAAAAAAAGCCCAAGTATGTCAAAATAGGCAACCAACAAATATCAAACCATGTAAAAATGCAACTGTCTTCACTAAAGTTGCTGAAGGATTCTTGGGGTATTTCAGGCTGTCGAAAAACCAATCTGTCCCTTAATTTTACTTTTCAATATTTCTGAGCTATCTTAGGAGGCTTTAAAAATTTTTTGTTCCCTCGTCAGATTTGGTCAAAATGAGTTGGAGTATTTTTAATGCATTAATATCCTACTATCTGCCCATTCATAGTCCTTTGATCTTAATTCGCTGAGCGTTTAATCTTTTAATAATGATTTATTTTTTATTTTTTAATTATTTTTTAATTATTTTTTTGGTGAAGTTGGCATTCTTATCCAAGGACTGCGTGGATGATGACTGGAATCGGCGCCCAGACATGAGCAGAGTAGTGCTCTACCTCTCACACATTATCGATATGTCCAGGCAATGGGAGAAACTTGAGTGCAAAGACTTCAAATCTTAAAGTTCTTTTTCCTTTCTGGATTCTTTCATTGCCGTATTGCAATCATATGATCAAAAATAAAATGGAAAATGGCTTTCCAGTTTTGGAAAGAGATGATGTGACTTCAGGAGCTATAAACCTTGTAAATTTGTTTCTGGACTGAAATTTTTCCAGGACCATTTTACATGTAATGTAATGAAACCGTCTTGTTTAGCCAAGGGTTTGATTTTTTTTTTTTTTTCCTTGATGGGTTGTTCATCCCCAAGAGGTAAAGTCCGTTGTGAATTGGTTGAGGAGGAGATCCATGATTAAAGGATTTGTACTACGTGATCATTTCAATAACAGTCAGAATGATAAACTTTTATATTGTCATTAGATAAATAGCTTTACTGCTTGAGAGTAGAGATTATTTTTTTTTCTGGTAGAAACAAAAAACACGCTTTTATTTACAATCATACCATTCAAACTTCCTCTTTTGACTAGTTTGTATGTCTTCACATTTGAACGAGGTACTTTTAACTATTGAGTATAAAGTAAAAGTGCTACCAATATTGGTTACACCTCTTAGGATAGTAGGGTTTATTACAATGCTTCTTAGAGTCATTTAAAAGCTTAAGAAGAATGAGTGAATCAATCCAAAAGTACACTCCATCTAGCCTTGCAAAACTAGACCATTTGAAAGCTTCTAGTAATTCTTGAGCTTCAAGTTGTAGTGAATTTACTGCTTTAATCCTAAAACTTGTATTAAAAACTCGATGACTGTTATGAAATAAACACAATTTCACTGCCACCCTGATGCTTATTTCTAATTGCCATTAGCTTGCATGATATAATTATAGCCAAAAGATTGAGTTGCTACACGATTACCTCTTAGAAGCACTAGGCCTGTCATAGAAACTTTCCTATCAAAAACTAGTTTATAACAAATAGTCATTTTCTCTTGTTTTATGTTGCTTGCTTTGATTCATTCAGAAGTTTACTCTTCAACTCTTTTAATTATCTGTCCAGCATTCAAAGTTGATCCCATAAATATTATATCGCATCTATGCACCCATAGTAACCAAAGACTGCTAGCCCATTTCATTCTACATATTAAGATTGGATTATCACTTATGATACCATCTTTCAAATCAAGGATGCTATTAAAAGTATTATTACTAGATATTAGACCATTACCTTTATTAGAGAAGTTGTATCCTATAGTCACCCATAATGATCTATTAAACTGGAAGCTAACAAAAAAGTGATATGTAATTTTCAAATTTTATTCGCAAAAGACACAGAATTTTGAAATACTTTGTATGATTTTCCCTCTTTTTTCATTGAGAGGAATTCCCTCTTGAACAATTTTCCATAGGAATAAAATAACTTTAGCAAGAGTTTTCATAGTCTATACTTTAGCTGCCATTTTATCCCTATCTTACTGTTTAAGTCTACATTGCCCATTGTTGCTGCTTCTAGATTGAATCCTTGCATCTGAGAAACAACCACATTATTTGTGCCTCAATTCGAGTGTTGTATCACATGCAGCACTATTATTATCAAAATCAGTTAACTCTTGAACTAAATCTTTATTATAGTTTACCTTAAGTTTAACTTCAAGATTATAAGGTGACTTGGCAGTAAATTGTCCATCAATTGTGGAATTTTAGAACATTTTATCTTGAACTTCAGAAGTGGCTAGGGGGGTTTTAAGAATTTTTTTTCCAAAACTTTTGAATATGCACTCTATATTTGTCACATCTAAATTTGTGTTAGATTACATACACCACTAGTTGTCCATTCATACTATCACTGTGACTCAACAGTTGAACTAGATTACGATCACGTTAATATTGAGTATAGCCTCTATTTTCACCATCGTATTTGCGTTAATTGTATTCTCCGTATTATAGTATCAGATAAATGTCTTGATCTCCACAAAAGAACCATTCATCTTCTCATATGAGTATATCTCTATTGGAATGTAAAAAACCACCACCTTTCCTCTCTCTTTCTTTCTCTCTCTCTCTCTCTTTCTCTCTACATACACATATGTATATATAATAGATATTTATGCATATAATAAAAATATCATTATATATATCATAGTGTAGTATAACTTCCACTATTATATGTAAAGATAAAGTGATATAACAATTATCCTTATGCACTATATAATGTGACGAAACTTTCAAAATAATGAAAAAAACAAATGGTCATTTAAGTTCATAAACAAATCGGATCACCCACTTTATAAGCACCATCAACCTAACTCATTTTTTAATATATGAGGTTTTTAAACTTGACTCGAGCTCGAGGGTTTGAGTTCAAAACTCGAGTTTATTCGTTTGTGGCACCCCACTCCCTTGAACCTCATAGATTTAAGTTTATTCTTATTAGAAGGTCCCCAACCCTAAACATCAGTTCTTTAGATTCAAAAGCTGACAAAAGTACAGTAGAGTACAATAAAGTCAATAATAAATTGGAGGTGGTGATCTACACCAAACAACAGACGCGAAGCTAAGCAAGACGAAGAAGATAGTGTAATATTACTTTATAATATTATATTAATATACTATTATAATTAATTATATTTAATTATATTATAATCAGCAATTTTAATAAAGTGTGATATATAGACTTTAATTAATTTAATATAGACTGGTTAATGTGGGTTATAAAATAAACTATTAAGTTTGTGATAGGTAGACCTGTTGAATTTATTTATCAAGTTATAAATAAAAAATTAGACCATCTCTCTTAACCCTAACATAAAATTACTTTATGTAATATAAGCCGTCATACAAGAGTTTCATACTCATAAGGAATACATAAGGTTTTCTCATCAAGCTAGTATAAGGTAGAGATTAAGAGAGTGGAACTTGGTTCACAAATCAATTTTTTTTATATTCCGCTGCTATGGATTCCGAACAAGGTATATAATTTATTATCTGCAACTGAGTATTATAAATCTATCTATGAATTATGATTTGAGTGATTAATTAATTGCTTATAATTGGTATCAAGAGTGTCTACAGATTGGGTTTAGAATCCTAATAAAGTGAAATATGGGTTGTTAATTATGAACCATATGATATGTTTTAATTTTCTAATTCCAAACAAGAGGCGTGCAAAGATGGTAGGAATTGTGAGAGGAAGATATGTTTTTTCGTTCATATGCGTCCCATTTATTTATCTCATATATGAAAATTTGTTTAGTGCGTCTCTCTAATCATGAAAAGTTCACAACTTTCGCTGAGTAAAGATTTTCACATGTTTAGTTTATTCAAGTTGTGCTCTTTTATTTATTTATTTAAGCATATTCAGTAATTAATTTACATTTATCAGTTTTACATTAAATGTGAATGTAAAGTTTGTATTCCATTGGATCAATGATTTAAAATTAACTATGTTGATGTAAATAAATAAATAATTTCAGTTAAGAAATATAAAATAATAACGTGGGTTATAGTTTTATGATAATCACATTACAGCAAATATAAAAATAATATAACGTATATCCCGATATAAGAGAGTTCTGAGAATTGATTGAGTTGTAGTCACCAAAGTGGCATTTTTGGTTAATTTTTAGAATACCAGTCTTGTATGGTAATGGGATGTCTCAAATTTTTAGTGTGTGATTATATGCCCAAATGAGATAATTATGTATTAAAATTTAGAGAGATACATAATGACATGTGTTTGAGTGGTGATTAGCTGTAGTGATTTATACACCCAAAGGTGATAAATTATTGAAGGTTAAGAACTTTCTCATAGCTGTTTTATGTAAATATTTTACAATTACATGTTATGCATTTTATCCAAAGGTGTTTACTTAGAGATTTGTGTAAAATATTTATTTCATATAATTATTTTCATTAATTATTATTATTATTATTATTATTATTAGTAGTAGTAGTAGTAGTAGTAGTAGTAGTAGTAGTAGTAGTAGTAGTAGTAGTAGTAGTAGTAGTAGTAGTCACATTCTCCATCAACAACAACATGGTAACTATTGAGGTTATGGATGGGTTCAATTTCAAGAAGTAGAAAGAGGACATAGAATTTGCTATGGAGATGGCAAATGTTCATGTTGCACTTACTAAAGATAAACCAACTGCTCTTACGGATAATAGTAGTGATGTCGATAAAGTATTTTTTACAAGTTGGGAGAAGAGCAATCGCATATGTTTGTTGTCCATGAAGAGATCTATCAAACATTACTTGAAATGTAGCTTACCTGATAATTGCACTACTAAGGAGTTAATGATTTCCATAGGTAATAGGTTTAAGGTTTCATCAAATGATGAAATTGGGGCACTTCTGCAAGCACTTTTTGACATAAAGTATGATGGGGTTAGTGGTGTTAGGGACTATGTTATTAGGATGGTGGAT
>JAUMHB010071296.1:0-13209 GCA_032359685.1 Pittosporum tobira | reverse complement strand
AAGGGCAAAGGCAAGATAGAATACTATTAGGATGTTTTCCGGATTGTTCTAGCTTGAAGGTTGTAATTGAACATTGTATGACTTTTGTTCGTACTTATTACGTACTGAACAAACTTCAAAAAATAGACAAAAATATCTTCCTTAAAATAAATTAAAAAAAAAATTAAAATTTACTACTCGTTTAATACAATTTATTTGAAAACAAATTATAAATTATTTAATAATAAGTGGTTAGTTCTATTTGGTGTAATTTTTTTAAAAATAGATTATTGAAAAAGTTTCTGAAACTTAGTTTTTTGGAAGTCATTATTATGTGTTTTTTAGCATCTTGTACAATTTAAAAATAATTTATTAAATAAAGTGAAATAAACAAAATTTTAAAATAATTATAGATTTTAAAAAATTACACAATTTAAAAAAATAAAACAAAACAGGCTCTAGGTGTCCGACTAAAATTTTAATCAACCCGATATTCTTGCTTAAATCCAATGGGCCATCGATATAGGTCCTTTAAAAGGGCTTGCGTTCGATTGTGAGCCCAACACTTCGTAACGGTTGGGAAACCATGCAATTTCGTTTACTTTTATTTTTAAAATTTGAATTCAATACTTGGTTGCTTATAAATGTATTAGAAAACATATTTCTAACATCCCACATAATTTTAATAACGTTCTACCTACTATAATTAATATGTGGATAGCCTATATCTTTATTGTACTAACCTACTCATCCATGATTA
This sequence comes from Pittosporum tobira, assembly GCA_032359685.1. Classification (NCBI taxonomy): domain Eukaryota; kingdom Viridiplantae; phylum Streptophyta; class Magnoliopsida; order Apiales; family Pittosporaceae; genus Pittosporum; species Pittosporum tobira. Next base: position 12,470 of record JAUMHB010071296.1, on the reverse strand, counting down.
GATCTGATAAACAAGCAAATTAATTTCAAATGGGTCGGGTCAAAAATAGACTTGAAAAGATTAATCTCGATGGGTTAGGTAGACCATTGACCTCTCTCTCTCTCTCTCCTCTCTCTCTCTCTCTCTCTCAATTTCATTTGTGTGTGTGCGTGTGAATTAGAGGTGCAAAAAAAGACCGATCTAGCAAAATTTAGCCTAGCAGGTCAGGCCTAATTATGAATCAAAAAATAAGACTTGTTAAGAACTATCAATCTAGATCAGTCTTGGACTAGTTCTCAATCGAGTTTTTTTATTTTTATTTTTTAATTACTTTCTTTTACAATTTATAAGATTTTTTTAATTTATTTTTTTAATAATTTTTAGAATACTTTTATTATGTTAACAATTCATTGTTCTACTTTCATTAAGTTAGTTATATATTATATAGTTATTACATATTTAATTTGTTATATATTAATTATTAAATAGTTATTTTATTGTATAATTATGTAATTATATAGTTAATAATTTACTCCATCCATTCCAAAAAGAATAAGACCATGTATCATTTTCTTTGTCCCAAAATGAATGAATGATATAAGCACATATATCAATAAAAGTATATGATGTATGTTTAAAGAAAAAGAATTTTATAAGGATACCCAAATTTTTTGTGCCTTAATTTGCGAATTTTAGATATTTGAATCATTCTTTTTTGGGACAAAGGGAATATTTAATATTAATTATAATTTCTCATGGAATGCTTATATTGTCAAGCTTTTGACAAGGTTTTTGGACGAGATCGATAGGGCTCAGGCCAATCTTTGACTAGGATCAGTCCAAAAACTGACAAACTAAGCTAGTCTTCGGTCTAGTCTTTTTAAAAAAATTGACAGTCTTGACAATCGTTTTAAAGCATGGTCTGGGTTGGACCAATATTATTATTTTATTTTATTTGAATGTATATAACACATACCAGTACGTTACATACTCAAATAGACCAAGACTAACCACATACATAAGCCATTTTAGAGCAAGCTACTACCAATTACAGACCGAAGCAACAAACATAAGCAGACTGAAATTCTTAAAAAGTTTTGTGCCCATAACCTAGAACCTGTTACTCATAAGACAGGAGGCCTAGAACCCCAGAACCCTAACAGGTAGGACTTGTAGCTCTCTCGTAACGACTCTGATGTGGTCATCAGCATCGTGTTGAGAAATTCTATCATAACACCATTGATGTATATTAATTCCAATAGTACCCATAAATGACAAACAATGAGAACCTTATTTACAATAATGGTGGTGTTCCACAATTTAAGATTGAATATGAAAATTTTAGTACTCCAATCTTTTTGCATACTCTTAATTTATGTACTGTTGGATTATTTATTAAATGATTTGAATATGAAAATATTTTTAAATTCGATTAATTACTCGAACTTTATAAAAAAAAATTAATTCTATTGATATTCAATGTTACTTGCTCAAAATTTTAGATTACTTTAACTCGATTTGTATTCTTACTTGATTCAGTAATTAAACGAAATATACATAAACTTACTTTATTTTAAGCATGACAAATTATGCAAGTAAAATTTGATTCAGTAATTAAACGAAATATACATAAACTTACTTTATTTTAAGCATGACAAATTATGCAAGTAAAATTTGAACGAGTTAATATTCAACTCAATTAGACTCATATTCACCCCTTGTTTGTTGGTACTATACTAAAAGAGTACTACTCATTGCTCCGTCCGTTTAAAACTCACAGATATTTTCTTTTTAAAAATGCTGATTTTAAAAGTATGTGTTCCATCAAAAAATTTACATAAAATAGGAGTTTTTAAAACAAATCATTTTAGTAAAATATAAAATTTTATTTATTTATAAATTAAATAATAAATTAAAAATATAATATTATTTTATGACACCAAAAAATATTTTTTTATTTAAAAATATACCAAAAATAAATAATGACTAATTGAAAACGGTGATAATAGTATAGTATTTGTAACTTTTAACATGCAAACAGAATGATATTAATTTTAAAATTTAAAATCAACTCAAAAAGTCGTGTATATTAATTATATGTAGCCGTTTCATATACTGCTACTTTACTCGTTATATTTCTTTTTGTGTCTTCATTTAAAAAATTTATAAAATAAAAAAATAAAAAATAAAAAACCTCATGAAAAAGAAATGATACAAATGCACAAATTTATACAGTAACAATTTTACTAGCTTATAGGATCATCATTATTTCCATATGAAAGAATGTTGGATAACATGCATCACACCACTGAGTGTCGTCGTAAAAATACAGCTGTAAAATCGAAGATCAATATTTGAGGCAGGAAAATTATTCAGCTAACACAAGGGAATAATTGCAGCAAAAACCTAGTCCACCTCAGAGGAAATAAATGAAACAAGCAAGAAAGGGGCAAACAGGTAACTAACTTGCTAAAACTCAAGAAAGAGTCCGCTTGTTGAAAGACTCCACCGTCAAGTTGGCAGTGAAAGCTGGAACCGAATTCAACTTCCGGATAAATATATCAACCTGCAAAATGCCCATGAGAAATATTGTACCGGTTATTCCACCTTTAGGTATACGAGTGATATTCTGTTAAGCGAAAAAGGACATCAACATGTTATGCCCGAGACAAAATTTCAAATAAACAGAAACTCATGGACTAACATTTTGCACACTTCCCTCAAATTCGAAACCCTTGTCATACCATAAGAAGAATTGAAGAAATATAAATTCGGACTTTCTATTAAGGGACGTAAATTACAAGGACCATTAGAGAAGTCACGGTCGATACCTGACGGGATATCTCTGGCTGCGAGGTGTACTCATTTGCCTAAATATCACAGAATTAATTTAGTATACAAAATTTTGAATGAATAACTGAAGAAAGTGTAAGGGGACTGTGTCATGTCGTGTATTATAACACGTTATAACTGCTATAACATTTAGAGACTAGTTTCGCAGATCAAAAAAAATATGGATGACTAGTTTGAATATAAGAGAAATTAAAGTCTTACCAAAATATTTGTATTCCCTGATTCATAATCAAATTGGAGCTTCTCATCATCACTTTGAGCATAGATTGATTGGAGCGTGAAACGTGTAACTGGTATTCCATCTGAACGCTGATGATCATCCATAACAATCTGCAAGAAATTATTAATTAATAAGAATCATGTCATCAGAAAAATATCTCAGATATACCAGCGAGTTCTTTGACTTCTTTCTAAGTGACTTCGCTACCATGCAAAAGACTACTTTTGCATTTTCTCCAAAGGAATAGGTCTGTAGGCATTTATTAGAGCTCCATGTACCTCTCCAAAGAAAATCCTCTGTTAAATTACATTTTTCTCCTCAACAAAGCCACCAAAGTAAGTACCAGTGGCTTCACAAACAGGGGTAATAATGTACATGTGATTAAGGTCAGAGTCATTGGGAACCAACCAAAACAATTACAGAAAACTTAATACAGAGTACCTTGTAACCGAATAGTTCACAACATGCCCTTCTGAACACTGAGATTCTATCTGCGAAAACAGTTTTATATCTGTTCCACACAATCATTCAGAAGCTTCAGTGGCATTATCAAATACTCCCTCCATTTCACAATATAAGAGCACTATTAACTTTAAAAAGTTGACTTTTCAAATTTTCAAATTCTCAAATTTAAACTTACATGAATTTAATCATGAACTATTGGGATGTCTCGAAAGGCAGCTAAGTTCATGTTAATTTGAGTTTGAAAATGTTCAAAATCAACATTCAAATGTCAATAATGCTCTTACATTTTGGAATGGAGGTAGTAGTAATAAAGTTTAATATTGCAGCAAGTGCCACTAAAACCAAGCCCATCACTCACCTTTCCTCACGCTTTTCTAGTGTCGCAATTTGCTCTTTTAGCTGCACTATCTTTCCAGAAATGTAGGAGTCTACCAGCCCAGCATCAGCTGAATAGTTCATAGACAATCAGCCAGGTCAAGAAGAAGTCCCTTTTCAATTATTCAAGTTGCAACAATCCAACATTAAAACTAATAACAAGCAATGACATATACATCCCTACCGACGAATAATTTGGCAACAATGGTGGTAGCAGTTCTGCTTTGGATTGAACCAGGAATAAAGAAAGAAATAACATTATTAAGACTTCATGATTCAAAAGATTAACCTTATTATACCTGATTGATTCTTTAACTCTTCAACAGCATGTAACTTCTCCTTTGTCTTCTGCAACTCGGTCTGCAAAGCTTCAATTGTTTGCTTCGCCTCATTCTCAACGGCTAAAGTATTCACCATTCTCAAAACTTTTGTGCTTGCAGATGAAAAATCACCATGCCCCAACTGCAAATAGAAAGAAGAGAAAATTTTATAGGCAACAAGTTAACAAAATTTAAGTTCAAATCCATAAACAAGCAAATCCCAATTAAGAACGGTTTCTATTACTTCAAGGTGCTATTATGAAATAAAGCTCAATAACTTCTCCAATATTTATATAATCTCTGCCACAACCAAAATACAATTGCTTCCATGCACTTCATGGCTGTGTGATTTAGCATAAAGCAATATAATAACAATTTTTAGAGGAATAATGCCAAAACCCTTGCTGCAAAGGACCACTACAAATGTTAATAAAACATTAAACAACTAGATTTACACAAAACAAACAAACCTTTGACTCCAAGAGTGATATCTCAGATCGGAGACGATCACCTTCCCTCTCTAATGACTTTATTTTTCTTGCTTCACTATTTAGCTTCTCCGTGAGCAAATTTATTTCATTGTGCTGCCGAGTAGTCACTCCTTTTTGTTCAAAGAAATTTCTCTCCAATTCTTTTATATACTCTTCTTTCTTCACAAGAGATGCCTCAAGATCCTGCTTTGTAAACCAAGTAACAAATAAAGAACCATTAGAAAAAGAAAAAAATGAGAAACAATTTGTAGAACAGGAATGCTATTACGCAACCTGAGTAAGAGTTCCAGTGGGTACTTCGCCCCCTGCTTCAACGTTCTTGTGCTTCTTCAAGTCATCAACAACTCTTTTTAACCGATCTCTTTCCTCGGTAACAGAGGAAAGCTGCACTTATAAGGGAGGTAGAAAGGTCAAATAATTAAGCCTCCAGTTCAATGAAATTTTCATGAAAAGCAGAGAAAAAGAAAAAGGAGGTTAAAAGTTAAAACAACAAACAGAATGTGATACAATACAAGGACACCAGCAATAAATAAAATTTCTAGAAAAATAATAATTACTCTTACATACCGTCATTTCAATCTGCTTAACCTCCGCCTTTGACAGTTCTAACTTCTGTTTCGCCAATAAAGTTTCGGCTTCAGCGTTTTGTTTATCAAGTTCTGCAGCATCCAGAGCCACCTCCAGTTGTTTTAGACGTGCAGTAGTTTCACCAACCTTCATCATGCTCTCAATCACTTCTCTGCATTTCACAAACAAGAAAATTGCATACATGAATTCCATGACAGCCTCTTTCTGTTTATAACTTTGACAGTAAATAAATCAGGACAGACTCTAGGAGGCACAGATTGTAAGATTCCTAAACCGAGAAAACCCTACAAGCAAAATATATGTGCATAAAGGGAAAACGTAAACTAGTAAACCATGAAATTTGGTGCCAAAAATAAAACTTTTGCTTATCATACTACCTCCCGTTGGAAAAAATAGCCCCTTTATTGTTCGTTTTTTCAAATCTTTCTTTTGATATTTAGAGCTTGTTTGTTTGTCCCCTAAATTTTATTGGAACCATAATTATTTTGTATAACATTTTATTATATAAACTTCAACGTTGAAAGAACTTATTTAGAAAATGAATCCTGTGAAGGTCTACAAACGATCAACTACAACAAAATGGTATAATCTCTTAACTTTCTAACTGAGTTCATCCAAAATGAGGAGTACAAGAAAAATGCAAATGCTTCCATTCAAATTGAGGGTACAAGTACAACCAGATCGGGCCTAAGGTGTATTTGGCACTCTCAGACAACTTTTTCAGAAGATTGCTTTCTAGTACTAAAGTTCACTACTAAAATTTATTATTAGAAAGAAATATTGCATCTGCCAATGAAACCCTTAAGGTTCTGTTTTTTGGTTAAATGGAGGTCAACCCTTAATATTCAAGGTGAAAGGCAGAACTCTCATTTCCTGTGGTGCTTACAAGGACCGGCTGTAGATGAACTTGTATTCTCTAAATTGATCAATCAGATTAACATAAGATTTGCAGAAATTTCTGGAGGAATCATATGTTATTATATTTATTTTGAATGGGAATCATATGTTTTGGATAATTAACTAACATAAAATGTCAAATACTGAAGAACCTCAATCATAGAGGCTTTCTTGTTTCTAGGATGGACAAACTAGACTACACTCATATCACAGTGTGCACCAATAAATTAATGTAATATTCAAACTATTAGTTTATATATATGTATATGTATATATATAAAGAAATGCCTTTATGAAGCCAAAATTGTAAAACAAGGTTACATACGTACTTCTGCAAACCTGCACACTTAATAGATAAATCATCAGCACATGACACACCAGGAATGTCCTTCATCATCGATTTCCAAGCGGATAATTCGTCCTCTAACTTCTTTGCGCTGAGCTTGATATCTGATAACTTAAGTACTTCCAACTCTGCCCTCTCTCTGCGACTCTTTTCTTCCAAAATTTTCTCTTTGAGCAACTCGACATTTTCATGAGAAGATTTTAGCTTTCTTGCTTCACGAACTTCAGACTCCTGATTTTGAGTTTGTAAAAAATATATATAATCAAAACATCAACAATGGGTTGAATTGAATGATAATTATAAAATAATGAGTTAAACAATTGTCTCTATTTATTAGTAATAGAAAGCTAATTAGAATAAATGAAAGAGTATACATTTTTTTTTATAAGTCAAAGCAAAGGGTATACATATAAGAACTTTGTCTAGTTCTTATACAACTGTTTGAGTATTAACTAATTCAATTAAGGACATAAATTTAGCATAATTCACAAGAGTAATCATGTACAGCAATAAAACTTACATAACTTTTAAGCTCTTCCTGCAAATGCTTCACTAAAATACTAGAATCTGTAGAAGGAACCCCTTGAGTTGTTAAACTCAATAGATTTTTCTCTACTTCACTCTTCTGATGCAAGCACTGGTGAAGCAAAACAGTTATGTCATTTATAATTAATACAGTACTCTAGAAACAGCTAACTAATACAAAATTAAGAAAACAAATTAAAAATTTAGTAAAAGAAGACAAATGTTGAACCCAAAAACAGCGTATTTTGACATAGAAAAATGACATTTAAGGTGGTAGGGGACCAACCCTCAAAGCAAAGAAACAAATATATACACGTAGAATTTCCAGCAACGGCCTCTACCAAATACTGGATGGACAAAATAAACTAACTTGTATAGACAAAAGAAAATTTGAAAAGCCGTAATAACCTCATCAAGTTGCTTCCTAAATTCTTCCAGCTGCTCCTTAAGTATACCTGATTCCTTCTCAGCATTTATTGCTCTGCATTCCATCCTTTCCAGCTAAATGTAACAACATTAATAAACTTAATTGCTAACTGACAAGTAAACACAAATTATTCAAGTTACAGAAAAAAATCGAGCTACTCACATCTAAACTTTTTCTAGAAACAGAAAGGTTTGCTTCTCTTTTCAGCTGTATGAGCTCGTTGTGAAGACGTTTTTTCTCCCTTTCTGTAATTTCAGAAAAACTGCTTAACTTTCCTTCTAAAAGGTTTGCTTTTCCTTCAGCTGACGCTGCTGAAGTCTCAGCCTTTTTACGAATATTTATTTCAGTTTGTAGCTTTACCTACAAAATCAAATGCCATAACATCAATAGTTCAATACAATGAACACTACTACAATAAAAATAAGAAGATCAATTATAATAATGTTAAGTGGTATTCTTCTTCATTTCCAAAGCCGTGTGTCAGCTTTAAGCCTTAAAAAAACACTCTAAAATTTACTGACAAGTTCAAAGTTTGTTATGGTTTTGTTGATCCATCTTGTAGGAGAAAGATGTAAGAATGAAGAAGAAAACAAAGATTGAAATGTATAGAAGATAGTGAACCTCAATTTCACTGCATAGATGAATTTGCTTTCTGAGTCGCTCTTGAGAATCATTAACCTCTTTCAAAAGCTGATCTTGTAAGGCCTGTTCACGTCCTTTAGCAGCAGCAAGTTCTTGCTCTGTGTACAACAACTGGTCTCGAAATTTCTTCCTCTCAGATTCTATAACAAGTAAACTTAACTAGTCATTGTACTACAAGCTGACTCAGACGGATACTGGAGCATCTTCAAAAATGACAATAAAACTATGCAAAGGAAATAAAAAGGGGAGATAACCTCCAAACACTCACTATCATGAATTTTATGAGCGAAAAGAGGAAGTTTCGGTTAGCTAAACTTTTTCACATGCAATGAACTGATAAAGAATAGAATGGCTAGCAAATCAAAACTGCTTCTGAAAATGTGAAATAATTTGGCTTTAATAACCCACCGGCTTTGCCAAAATCATCATGCAGAGCCTCCAATTTGGATTGAGAATCACGTGCCTGCTTCTCTGCACTGCTCAAGGCATCAAAGAAATCCGATTTAACCTGAAAAAGTAACAGGTTCAATGATGACACAAAAAAAGGATATGCAAAAATCTAATTTAACTCGAAAAAGTAATGAGTCCAATGCTGAAGAGGGGACACTCCAACCTCCATAATTTTAGTTGCATTTTGACGTCCCAATGAAGCAAAAGAAATACTTAGGATGGCTAACAAATAATGACCACATGGAAAATATAATCAGTCCCATTTTAAGTTTATAGGATTGACATATATAGTCTTAGGAGGAGACAAATGCATACTATGATTGCAGGAGTAGACCCATAATTCTTGCTGACTACATCCTATTGGGATCATTGAATCAACCAATAGCAATAAACCTCACTCAGAGATGATCATTAGTATACAGAACGTTAGAAAATAACTCTTGGCATGGGTAATCCTATTAAAAATATAGGTTTAGCCTCACTCACAGAGTCACAGGTATCTGACTAATTCTTCGCGTGGCTGTAACTGAACTTCCTTCGTGTATAAGCAAACCATCACAGATTAATAAAAAAAAGCAACATCTTTTGATTCAAAATTCAGAGCAACGCCTAATGTACCCTTTTCAAATTCTACTAACTGACGCGCCATTACTTCATCAATCAATAACATGAGCACCAGAATCGCCAATGCTACTTGCAGAACTTAGGTACGCAATTTCAAAACGTGCAATTAGTCTATAATAATGAATAGAATCGGAGAACTAGAATCATAGAAAGCATATATATTAACAATGGTATATATATAGTTATACAAGAAAGGGCGGTGAGTATAGTAGAATTACCATCTGACGGCATTGGTAGGTGCAGAGCATGTGCTCGGATGGATTATTTGATGATTCTGGAAGGGGAAGATCCTCGAAGATAATGAGACGGCGATCGGAATTAGGGCTTTCAGGTGGTCCACCTGATTCCTCCGCCCTTCGTTTGCGAGATGGTGGTGGTGTTCTCACTATCATCTTAGCTCTCTCTCTCTCTCCCGCTAATCGATTCGGTAGGGTTCTTTTTTGCTTTTCCACCTTTTCAATTTCTGATTTATGAGTGGGAAGGCGCCATTTCTGGCTTTGAAGTGTCAAGTGTCTAGGGGATCCGGCGGAGTTTAAACTATACTACAGTTTCTTTTAATAGTTTATAATTTATTTGTTAATTTTATTTTTTTTTAAATTAAAAAAAATATTTATTAATTAATTTTTAAAATAAATTAATAATATTATTATATTTAATTTTAAAAAAAAATTAAATTATTTTTTTAAATTAATTTTAAAAGAGTTAATTTTTAAAAACAAACTATAATTACTAATAATTAGTGAAACCAAACATGACAGTAGGGTCACATACAAAAATCACGTTCAGAATTTATTTTATAACTAGCGCAAATGTCCGATATTGTCCGGACTATTTTCAAATTTATTTATAAATAATAACAACTATTTAGATAGGAGATTTGTTAATGAAAATAATTTTTTTTATATAAATTTAATATAGTATTTCTTGAAATATATGATTTAAGTAATAATATTTACATTTTTCAGTGTTACTCCTTAGGACTTTATGAAAATTTGTAAATGATTTTTGAAATGGAAGTATATTAATTTTTTATATGATAGTTTGATGCCAATTTTAAAACTCCTTTTTTGTAATATTTAATATGATATATTTTTTTAAATATATTATTTATTTGTTTTGATAAAACTGTGATTAGTTTAAATTTATTTTTAAGTTTTAATATTTATGTTAATTATATTGGCATGTTTTAAAAATTAAGTATATGTATTTATTTATTTTTCTTGTGTGGCTGGGGAGGAGTGAGTGTGTGTGTGTGTGTGTATTATGATAGTTTAGAGGTAATTTCCATTGGACTTATTTGGCTGCTAATATGTTTCGATAGTTTCGCTTCATTCGGCTTCAACTGCACAATGTTGTCTTCCAATCTAAAGCGGGGCTACTCTGATCTCTGTTATCAATACCAAAAAGAGGTATGACTTGCAATATTTTCAACAGATCTTTTCGAACCTGCAGCAATCAGTTGATGGGCTTGTTTATGGGTTTGTTTGGTTATAGATTATTTAATAATTAAATTATTAAATAAGTGAATATTTTTGTTTGATATAATTTATTTTAAAATAAATTAAATAAAATTTTGACAAATTAAATTGATTACCAAAATTGCCCTTAATGTTATAAATTGACAACTATTCAATAACTGGGTAAACTCAACCGATGACCCTCCCCTTGATTTTTCACTATGCACCACCGGTCATCACCATCACTATCTTCGACGAGATGTTGATGTCGACCATGATCACCGTCATCTGCACCCTCAAGCCAGCCAAGGAAGTCATTGCCAAGAGAAAGGTCACCCTCCTTTCTTCTTCGTCGCCGGCCAACAAAACTCCCCCTCTCCCCTCCTATACTCCCCCCCCCCCTCAGTCCTCCACAAATCAACAAACATTAGCCTTCTGGGTATCTGCATAATTTATTCAACCCATAAATAATCGATTTTGATCAAAAAATAAGGTTACACAACCTCAATTACAATTGGGATTCAAACCCGACCTTCTTGAGCTTCAACTCGAATTAAAAGCTACAAATTCTTTATTTTTTGGTCAATTGATGATTTGATTTTGTTACCCAAAGTCTAAAATAAATTTTCATAAATTTTAATTGATTTTTAGTGTTGTTTTCTGCCGATAATGGTAAACCGACTAGAGGTAAGGTAGTGGTCGGCAAAAGAGTGGTAGTGACCGACGGGTATGCTAGGGCGTGGGTCATCAAATCTGATGAACCCATTTGATTAATTAACTTGGTCAACGGTAATAACCGAGCTCAGCAGAGGGTAAATTAATAATTTCAACAAAAAAACTCTCCAACAATAAAAATAAGCTGCTGAGGAGCAGCTTTTATGTCTGATTTTTGGCTACATAATACGCTTGTACAATTATTTTGGTGATTATTTAAAAAAATTGTATCAAACAGATCAACAAGTGATTATACCTTTTATGAAGCACGATATTTGAGATTTAAAGTATGTTGCATGAAGCTTTATATATATATATATATATCAATATGCTTAAAGTTTGATGTTCTTCGACATATATTTTGTAACTTGTATTCACAAATTGGTATTTTTATTTACTTGTTACATGTTCTAAAAGGCACAATTTTTTTGTTAATCAAAAATTTTATTTTATTATATATATATATATATATATATATATATATATATATATATTTGTCATAAATTGTTATATGTATATTTCTAAGTTACAAAAGCTGCAAGATTTAGTATAGGAGCTTGCAGATTTTTTACCAAGGCTGCATAAACCGAAATGGACAAAAAAAAATATTATTTTTTGTTGATGAAAATGTTTTTAACAAAACAATATAATAACAAAATCTGTGTTTATTTTAAAAACATTTAGAGTAATTGATTTATTTAGATTTTGAATATATACTAACCTGGATATGTATTTCACTAATTGTTTGATGAGCCTAATTCCTTGATGGTAGTTGTGCAAATAATATGTGGAATGAATTATTATCATAAAAAAGAAAGAAAAACAAAAACGTACGTAAAACATATGTTGTCAAAATTTTGTAGTTAAATAATTCACAATTGTCCGAGTCTATTCAATTGATTATATCTTTACATTTAGTTGTCTACAATTTGTGAGTAATTGTGTTTAAAGCATTTAAAATACGTGAATTAATAAAAATTTATGTATGTAAATGAGTGAAGTCTCTTTTATTAGTTTTGGTTCATATCCCACATCGAATGTTTGGGGATTTGATTTTTGTGAAATTGTTTTCGTCCCACATTGGAAAACTAGAAAAC
>JAUMHB010071285.1:0-13210 GCA_032359685.1 Pittosporum tobira | reverse complement strand
TATATATATTGCTTATTGTGATTGATTAAAATGTGAATAATAAGTGTAAAAATTCTTCTATATTAATTGTCAAGATTATCCTTGTACCCATTTAATTAGTGAAAAAATATATTTTAGGTAAAGAGTAAACTAGGTATAGTAATATTGATTGTGGATCCATTTGTATTAAAATTTTAATTTAAAAAAAATTACACGATTTTTGTGAGTTTTGATATAAAAAAAATAAAATATTAGAAAAGAAAATAACAGAAAACGTATCAATTTTTTGTTGTTTGCTTGTGAGTTTATGATAGAAAAATTAATAAGTTTCTTTTTTTTTGTTTGTGAGCTCAAAATTAATAAATTAAAAAAAGAGAGAGAGAGAAAGCAATAATTCACCATTATACCCCCACTAAACCCAAAAGAAGAGGATATGGTATATAAATATAAAAAAATATTTCACAAAATAAGGGTAATATGGGCATTATGAAATATCAACTTTGGAATATTTTCTTTTCTTGAAAAATATGGCCACTTTTGCCAAGAAAAAATAGGATGGAAAGTGGACCATTTTTTTTTCTCCTTTCTCTTATTTTCTTGTGAAACTAAAAACTCACAAACACAAAAAAAAAAAATGATAGAAAACAATATTTTTCTATTATTTTAATTTTCATAACTCACAAACAAGGTGAAACAATTTATCTTTTTTTTTTTTTTTGAAAATAAAAATATTGCAAAAATTATAAAACGTTTCATAAAAAAAAAGATTATCAACATTATGAGATTGAGAAAATATGTAAAAGTACAATCCATTTTCCATTTTTTAATCCATTTTACTTGAACAAGTGAATAAACTAGCGGGAAAGTAGCAGCAAAGAACCAATAAGTCAAGATTCAAGATTCGAAGTCGTTGAATAGTATTCACCATTCGCCGCCGCACGCCTTCCAGATCGATTGACTTTGGAAGAGCTTCTCATAATTTTTTCCTGTTTTTACTTAATTTAAGTTTTCTGTTGAAGTGGCGATTCAATAGTGACTCCAAACTAAATATCTCTCTTAATACTTTATAGAAGTTTTTAAATATTTATAATTGAAAATATTTAATTTTCGCATAAGAAAATTTATACGCGCGCGCGCACACACACACACACTTTATGTGTTTCAAATAAATAAATAAAATTAAACATTATTTTCGTTGTTCTAAAATAAATAACTTAAAATTTTAATAAAAATGTGTGTTTTATGTTTAAAGAATAATAATTATTGAGAATACAGAATAATCAAATTTTGTGTAGTTTAAATTTTTTATCTCTCATCAAAAATAAATTATCTTTATTAGCGTATATTACGTATTAAATTTTTTTTTTTTGAGAGAGAAGAAGTATAAAGGTAAATACAATATATGTATCTAAAACATAATTTAAATTTTTTTTATGTATTGTTAAACACACCCTTAGTTGAATTAAAAGTACATTGTCAAAAAATATTCTCATATTTTAATGAATATTTTGATAATTAACAAGAGAATAGTAAGAGAATAATTTGCTTCAAATAAAATATACTTGTATACTTAATTTTGGAAAACTTGTGCACCCACAAAAATACAATACTTTATTTTTTTAGAATAAATAGACACATTTATGGGACCTACTATTAAAGAAAAATAATGTAAAGTATGTATGTGTTTACTTTGAGTCCACATATACATAGAGTATACGTATTAAATTTTGGATTTTTTTATGCATCAACAATGAAATTTTAAGAGTATTTACATATAATTTATTATTAAATTATATAGAATGTGTGTAGTTGATAAAATTTTGCGTGTAATTATAATTTACTCAAATAAAAGTTGTGAGTCTATCATTAAAGAATGAAAAATAAATAAAAAATAATATCAGGTACTATTAGTTTTATGAAATAATTTTTAAAATTTTAAATTTTTATAAAAAATTTGATATTTTCAACTGTGACAAATAAAACTAATTGAAAAAAATCTTTTTTTTAAAAAAATAAAAATATAAGTTCCCTAATTTTGTGATCCATACCTGAAGAGGAGTGTGAAATTGAAAATCTTTATACCAATTTCATTTATTTAGTAAAAAAAAACAATTATTTTTATAAGAAATTTAATTCTACAAGTATGCCACATACTTTTTTTTTATTTGATTTGATATTTGCAAGTATAAATAGAAAGAGACTCACAGAATGAAACAAGAACCTTCACCCACTGGATAAAACCTACTCTGCAGAAACAACCTTCCTCGTATCCTCTTGTTCGTATCAGCTGCGGTCCCATTCGACCGCTGAAAATTCAGCAGCATTCATTTTCCAACCCAAAAGAGAGAAGAAATTTTTTGAAAAATAACTATACCCTCTGTTCCAAGATTATGTAATCAAAATCCAGAAATCAACTCATTAATGGCGTCTCTCTTGTTATACTTATCAACTTTTTCTCTCCCAATACCCAATCATTCCGATTTATCCGTACCTTAATTTGATTAATCGGGGTGTACTGATTGCTTATTCTGAAAGGGTATTTATTTATTTTCCTAAAAAACAAAAAATTAATTAGGGAAGATGAGTGTGCAGAAGTCTCAGGTTTGGCAGCCTTGTAAAAAGAAGAGATCTTGAAATTGGGTTTATATAGCCTTGTAAAAAGAAGAGATCTTGAAATTGGGTTTACATACATATAAAGAGAATTCAAGCCTCATATTTAAGTCTCATATCAAGCAGAGAACCTTTATGTGATTATATATAGAGAGAAAGTGAGATATATCGGTACATAGAGACAGAAAAATGGCATCAAAATCTGCAAGCAGTGGAAAGACTAGAGTGGGGAGGTATGAGTTGGGACGGACACTCGGGGAGGGGTCCTTTGCAAAGGTGAAGTTTGCAAGGAATGTGGAGACCGGTGAGAATGTGGCTATTAAGATTCTTGATAAAGATAAAGTTCTCAAGCATAAGATGATTGGTCAGGTATATCAACCACTTTCATTTTCTCTCTTCTTTTTCTGATTCTAATTTGATCTGTTTTAGTATATACTTCCGTGCTAGATTTTGTGTCTGTAATTCTGATTTTGAGTTGACTTTCTTAAGGTTTTAAGTTGAAAATTTATTGACTCGAGTTTTTTAAGTATTATATGAAGTTCTTGCAATTTCTATCTGACCAATCAGAGCTAACACTTACAAAGTTCAGTGTATATATTTATTTGCCAATTTCCATGAATTTGTCATAGATTGATTTTTAGAAAAAAGATTATCAATTATATATATCCTACATTTCTTATTGTATTTGATACCGTTACATAGTGATAATTGATAAAGCTATTCTTTTCACATGTGAAAAGCGATATAGGAATCTGAGATTTGTGGTGCTATTCTTCCCGTTAGATATGTGGTAAGTAGTAACATTGCATATGTTTTTGGTAATTGCAGATTAAACGTGAGATCTCAACCATGAAATTGATCAGACACCCAAATGTTATCCGTATGTATGAGGTTAGAGTGTAGTTCTTACATTTCTCATTTTGTTATCATTAATTTTTTCGTGCAAAATGTTTTAGGTTTCTTCTTTATTTCTTAGTTTGTGGGATCCTTGTGCATTGAATATAAATTATTTGCAATTAATGAAACTGGTCAGGCCCACCCGTCACGTGGGGTAGCTCTTATTTCCCTTCTTGCATATCTTCTCCCTTTTGGCTCAACCTAACAAGGCCTACATTTGTTTCCTTTCTTTATTTCCTCTTGCGGTCTTACCCAATGTTACCTGATTCGCGATACATTTTGGTACGCAGTACGCTAAAGTACCGGTACGCGATTCATTGGGCTAGACTTAGTAGCTATACTATTTAAATTATCTATATTTTAGTGTTTTTTCCTATACCCATATTATATGTCCATAGTCTTTTATATTTATGTAAAACCATAGTATTTGTCAATAAACATGTATATATACTTTGATTGACAATTTAGTAGCCCTAATAATACAACTAATATTGTTATAATTACCTCTAAATTACACTTATTTATAGTATGTAAATGGATTCGCTCAATATTGAGAACTGGAACGCAAACCCACCACGAATCGGTTCGTGAGAACTGATTCGTGGTTTGCTTGATGACCTAGAGAATCCGGTAACCCTGGTCTTACTGTTACCCCCATTGTACTATCGTGAACTGTGGAATTTTGAATGTGGGTGGTTAAGCTCTAGCTCGACTACATTTAAATATTTCTTGAGGACCATGTATACAGTTATTGGTTGATGTGATTTCGTGCATATTTGAGTAACTCAAAGACACTTTGTTGTAGGTTATGGCAAGCAAGACAAAGATATACATTGTATTGGAATTTGTTACTGGTGGTGAACTCTTTGACAAAATTGTAAGTTTATAATGGCTTATGTTATGCATTTTCTGCTGATGCTCTTGTTCTATGCAGTTGGTAAAAATGTGGGATTCTGTGCTGATTTTTTTTTTCCCACTCAGGCTTCTAAGGGTAAGCTGAAAGAAGATGAAGCAAGGAAATACTTCCAGCAGCTCGTCAATGCAGTGGATTATTGCCATAGCCGAGGCGTTTTCCACAGAGATCTGAAGGTAGGAATTTCTCGTTTATTAATTCTCAATAAACACCAACATTTATGTCTTTACGCAATTTCTAATTCACAGCCAGAGAATCTATTGCTCGATGCAAATGGGGTTCTTAAGATTTCAGATTTTGGATTGAGCGCACTGCCTCAACAAGTTCGAGTGAGTATGTTGGTTTCTTGTATTGTGGGTGAAATTTTACATTGGTTCCATTATACCTTCTTTACGTAAATACTTTAAGCATAAATTTTCTTATATAATATTGTGGGTTCACTTTGTTTAGGAAGATGGCTTACTACACACTACTTGTGGAACTCCTAATTATGTTGCGCCTGAGGTATATTATTAACCTGGTGCATTTATCCTTTTTATCTTCCAACCCATAGATTTTCCCTCTAAGTCTTGCTTTGGTACTTTATTAGGTGATCAACAATAAAGGTTACGATGGTGCTAAGGCAGATCTGTGGTCATGCGGTGTAATCCTTTTTGTCCTTATGGCAGGTTATCTGCCTTTTGAAGAATCCAACCTAGTGGCATTATACAAAAAGGTGATTCGTCTCTTCTGTGTTTATTTCAAACCTCGTTGAGGTTTATTACTTTGACAGGAGTTTGATAAGGATTGCAAAAGCATATTAATTAATCTTTTTATACTTTTTACTTGTGTAGAAATTTATGTAATTAAGGTTCTATTTTAGTACTGATGGTAGGGTTTTCAATTAATTTATTTCCGTCATTAGATTATTTTGGTCTTTAAGTCATCAATTATTTTGTTTCTAAATATGCATCGTAATCCCCAAGGTTAGACCGACTATTATTATTGACAATCTGACATTTGATAGTATTTCCCATTGCCAATGGTTAAACTTATCCCTTTCACGGTTAGTGAACCTAGGGTAGGTAAGTGACGAGCCTCACGTTAGTTATTTTTTCCCTTTTCCTATCAAGTTATCCCTTCCAAATCCTGTCTTGTATTATTCTCAGTCTATTAATTCATCTCACCAAGCTGCCCTGCATAAGAGTTTATGTTGTGATTTTCACTTAATTCGAAGTTTAGAACTAGCTCTTTATGGATTTAACATGATTGCAGATATTTAAGGCTGAATTCACATGTCCTTTGTGGTTCTCCTCGAGTGCAAAGAAACTAATCAAAAGAATCCTGGACCCCAGTCCACTCACGGTATGTTGAGTTATATCTTTTCCTTACATGATTGAGATGCATTTTTTAAAAACTGGTTTGATGTATTCTGTATTTCTCTTGTTAATTAAGTGTTTGCTGTTAACCTTATTTGAAATACATACAATTTCTTTTACCAATTTTGACGAATGAAATTACTATATAATCTTGTTTCTAAAACAGCGTATAACTATTCAAGAGGTCATCGAGAATGAGTGGTTTAAGAAAGGATATCAGCCGCCTAGATTTGAGCAAGACGATGTTAGTCTCGTTGATGTAGATTCTGTCTTTGATGAAGCAGGGGTGAGTTTTTATGTCATACTTACCAGGGAGAATCATGTTAGTAATTTGTGTTAATCTCACGCTGGTTACTCATGGCATAACAGGCATCTCCTAACCTAGTTGTGGGAGAGCGGGAAGAGCAGTCTGCATCGCCTGTTACTATGAATGCATTTGAGCTCATTTCTAAATCACAGGGTCTCAACCTCAGTTCTCTCTTTGAAAAGCAAATGGTACACTCATGCTTGTAGTTTTTGTTTTCTTCTTTTTTATTTCATCTTTTAAAGAAAATTTTAATCAAGGGTTTGCTAACATTAAATGATCCGCTGGAATAAGTTTCATGGAATTTTCATAATTAAAAGTTTAGTGATTTTTAAAAGCAGTATGTTTCCAGTTTCACAATTGGAGTAGGGCCATCCCTAAAATCTGATTTAACCCATGTTCAGGAACATGAACATGAAGCTTAAGATATCTGACATATTTTTTTAATGAACAGGGGCTTGTAAAACGGGAAACAAGGTTTACATCCAAACATCCTGCCAGCGAGATAATCTCAAAAATAGAGGAAGCTGCTCAGCCCTTGGGTTTTGATGTAAAGAAAAATAATTACAAGGTACAATACTATTCTGCTTTTCTTTGGATCACCCTTGATTAACTATAAATTTATCCCATTGTGCTACTTTTAAGATAAAAGTTTATACAGAGTAGTGTTGGTGTGCAAACGATTATAGTAAAGCTGCTTCTAACAAAATATTTTGTGGTTTTTTATTCTTCAGATGAGGCTGCAAGGGGAGAAGACTGGCCGTAAGGGTCATCTATCTGTTGCGACTGAGGTTGGTTCCTCTCAGTCCCAAGCACCTTTAGGAGTGGTTGGTTATAAAGGGAATTTGTCTAAAAAAATAGTACTTGGCTACTAAAAAATGGAGTAATAGTTAGTGTTGCTTATAAAAATAATAATTATTTCTGTTCCAGATTTTCGAGGTAGCTCCCTCACTTTACATGGTTGAGCTTCGGAAGGCTGGAGGGGACACCCTGGAATTTCACAAGGTAAGGGATTAAATCTCATTGCTCTTGTTGTATTCAGTTACCATGTTTTCCTCGCTATCCATCTGTTCCTTACCTGCAGTTCTTAAATGTAGTATAAGCTCATTTTGCTCTTCTCCACTAATGTACAGTTCTACAAGAACCTCTCAACGGGGTTGAAAGATATCGTATGGAAAACAGGCGAGGAAGCAGAAGAAGCAGCCGATGGTTAGTAAATTATAGCTTCTTTTTTTCTTTTTTTTCTAAATAATTATAGTAGCAGCTACCATTAGTTGCTGCATATTACTTTGATGCGTATCCTGTAATAAGTCTTAGTCTTACAGTTGCACACTGAATGTGCACTTTAATTAATCTAGATTCCGTTTGGTTACCCCCTCAATTTGAATGTAGATCATGTTAAACTTCTCATTTTGAATGAATTCATTTAGAATTGTAAGATCATACACCATTTTGTTCTTAATATTTTAATGAAATTATATAATCCATTGTTTTTTATGTCATTTTCTCTAAATGAGTTCATTGACAATTACATTTTACATATCAAAATACTTAACAAATTGCAAATGGTTACATTCAAATTTAGGGGACAGTTAAGAAAATGGGCTTTTATTAACTAAAGGAGATCGTGTGTTCACGAAAAAGCTGTTTACGGAATTCACTTTCTCCTCCTGCAGGTACGGGTGTTGCCCCATCTTGATTACTGGCTTCCTTCCAAGATGCGTGTTGGTAATATTCTCACAAGCGCCGAATTATCTGTAATTTCGGCATTGTATTACACAGGTTGATGTAATGTATGCATGAATTTATGTTCCTACAGTAATATAAATGTTTTCCTTTGTGAACTAAATTATACAATAAAATAGGATTATTTGAAATCTCCAGTGTTGAGAAACAAGAGAAGTCTATTAGATAGGAATTTGAAGCACATTTGTCACCAGAATACTTTGGGTCGGATGAAAAGAAATCCGATTTTTCATCTGAGGTTTCGAGTTCGAGCCTTTGATGGAGTAGATTATGTTGGGAGAGTGCCCCCTACATAATCTATGGGTCCGACGTGGTTCGAATTTAGATTAATCGAGGCAAATGAAAGTCTCGGACACCCGTGGAAAACCAAAAAAAATAAAATTGAAGCACATTTGTTCAATTTCTTTGCCAAATAAATTTTCTGTAGGTTGAAGTTTTGAGGATTCTGTTTCTTAGACTAAATATATATATTTCTTCCATTTTACTGATAAGAGCATTGTTGATTTTGAATGGTTAATTTCGAATTTTAAATTTAAATTAACATGAATCTTTTTAATAGTGGAAAATATATTTTTAATGTAACTAATAGTAGTATTTTTCAAATATTTTTACAATTTTCATTGTTGTATTGACTATAAACAAATTATAATTTGAATTTAAAATTGTTAGAATTTAACTTTTTATGATTGGTAATGCTATTTTATTTTGGAACAAATGTAATATAATGAATGGATAAACTTTCAGCAATTGTGCTAGAATGTGTTGTGTATATACAACTTAAATGTCGCATGCATTTCCCCCCCAAAAAAGAAAAAAGAAAAAAAAACAAAAACGAAGAGGGCCATTTTCCCTTCTATTAGCGTAGGTCCTTATTTACAACATTGAGGAAAGGTCCCCAAACAACAGTGCCTTGCACGGTTAATTTTGGAGTTGTGTTCATGAAATTTTGAATTTATTTAATTTTTATTATATGTATGTGTAGTTGTGTTTAATCTTTTATTTAGTTGTTAATGTATTTCAAAAGTACTATTATTTTTATAAATTGAAAAATGTGAGGGTATTATTTTGGATTATTTCATTCAGTGGGCTGGAGATTTATGGTACTTGTAAAATATTTATATATACACTATATAGATTCTTGCTATGCCTGAGAGTAAATCTAAAATTCATTTGTTTAGGAATCTGGCAAATACAAGCAAATATACAAACAGCAGTAACCACTCAACATTACCATCTTGTTCACGAGTGTGGTAACCACTCAACAACCTATAACATAACTCTGTTATACAAAACTTGCATGATTCTGTACGTACTTTTATTAACTTTTCAATTTCAGATATTGCTTGGAGCAAGACTAAAAGACAACATAAAAGCCGCTCAATCTGATGCTTGATTATAAAACACAAGTCGTTGATGCCCGCATCCTTTTCAGTAGCGTTTAGTGAGCTTCTTCTACCCTTGAGATGACGTCTTCAGATATAAATACAGCCCAAGCGTCCTGCAAATGAACCAAAAGTAACCATACTAGAAAGAAACCGATACCAGAAATCGCCAGCACAATAGTTTCAGGTTGCAAACACACTTGGGTTGCGTTTAGAAAAAAAAATGTCCGAAATTAATGTGTTCAAGTTTTACACATTTGGAATGTATTGCTGAACTTCAGATTCAGTTTCTTGAATTTTTTATACTTTAATTTTGTAACAAGATGCATGGATTATCGGGAAGATCTGGGGTTTGTAGTTTAACAATGTGGCAATAAGGGTGAGGTGATTGATTAATTGAAAGTTTACCTGAAGAACTGGAAATGCCTTTTCTGCAACATATTTTTGTGTGAGAGTTGCACCTCTCTGTTGCAATTTGTCAGGATGCAGACACAGCCGCACTTTCTGATAGGCCTTCTTCACATGTGAGCTCTCGTTCAGGTTTGCTAGAGGGATTGGGCACCAGCCACTATCCGGCCAAAGTATCTGACAGTTAAGCACCATATAAAAATAATAAGTTCCATATCTGCAAGTAGTCTAAACCATTTTATAGGATCATATGCAGTTTTATAATAAGAAAATATTTATAATAATTGATAAAAAAAAATACCATCTTTTCAGATCAATCTTACATCATGTAGGCTCGAGAGCAGCAACCGAATGTTTTTTTCCTTTTCAGATGACCACAACCTTATATTTTCATCCAATAATTCCATCTCTTTCTGCATCTCACATGAGGAACAAAAAAATGTTTATTGAAACCTTGCCTCTGTTATTCCAAATATGAAAATAATATAAAATAAAATAAAATAAAGGTTGGATATTTTTAATTATACAGAGCTCCATGTGGCTAAAAATTATACAGAGCTTTCTATTCCAAATATTCATTTGTTGGATATATTGAGCTCCGTACAGTTATGCATCACAGGGAAGGACTACTGCACAAATCACAATTACTTTATGTTTAAATTATTTTTTTTGTTCTGTTAAATGACTAACAGATCGACCAGCAATGGCTTTAAACTTTTACTGATTTTCTTCTCTTGATCAATCAATATGATTTTTGTTCCAGAAAACAAACTTTTACCCCTTGTAAGTGCAACGATCCACATCCATCTATATGCCCATCTGGAACGTGAAGCACAACAGGCATTTCTGTAAAATGGAAATTGTTAGTAACCTGAACTTCCCATGTGTAAATCTTACTTCAGTTGTAAGACAATATACCACACTACCTGCCATTTCTGGAGATAACTCTTTCTCATGTTGTCTTATGGCCCATTCTTGTAGTGAACTATGTGATTGAAACCTCTCTTTAGCCCATGCAATTGCTTCATCAACACCTACTGCTTCATCCGTCCCTTCCTTATGGTCAGTGGTAACTTCAATTACATAAGAGATCATGACATCATCATCATCGTCATCACCATCCTCTTCTTCTTGCAATATTTTATCTTGAATTTTGGTAGATTTGGCTTCTTGTTCTTGATAAACTGAGGAGACTACAGACGAAGGCGAGTTTGTTTCCGGCTCTTCCTCTGATACGTTGACAGTTCCGTGTGAATTAGGACCAAGACTCATAGTTTCTCGTGAAGAGCACCGAGACAATCTGAAATGGGTGCTTTTGAAATTCTCAAATTGTTCATTTTCAACAAATTGTTTTTCAAATAAGGGAGGTCGGCTACAAAAAAAATCTTGCCCCTGTTGTTTTTGTTGTAAATCGTGCATCGCTGTTGATGTTTTCCATTTAGATGGGACACCTAATGGCCTTCATAGACAGAAAAAACATTCGTAAGATTGAAAAATTGAGCAGTCATGTTTTCAGTTACGTACTCTAATTAATTATAGTGTTTAAAGTACCTCTCAAAACATGATTCTTACACTTTGAAGAACTAATTTCTACAGGAACCATCTTGAACAGGTGCAGCATGTCGGAAAGATATATTTTGTGGTCTCAATCTTTTGATTTTTACGTAGGTAAGAGTTCCCTAGACCTTCACACTGAAGAAACAGATGGAATTTGAAAAAAAAAAATATTCTTTTGCGGGGAGGTATTTATTTCAACAATGGCTCCATTCAAGTTTCCAGGTTTTTTTTTTTTTTTTTGGATGGTGGAAAAAGTTCAAAACTCACAATTAAAGATATAAATGGAATCAAGGAGATCAAAATTAAATTTCCTCAAACACAAGTCAACCATTCTCTCCTGAAGTTCATCCTGTAATTCTTCCAAACAGCAGCAGTTTTCTAACAACCTTATGATGTTGCTGAAACATGGTTAGCAGGATCACACTAGCAGAATGCGAGCCCGGTACTAGAATACGAGATAACGCTATATAACCAACATATTTTTAAAAAAAAATAATTCATATTGCGAGACAAAAACAAATTTTTTATTTTATTTTTTTCTCGGGAGAATAATACGATCAACAAATTTTCCATATATAATAACTAATTAATTCCTCTGTCAAATAAAAATTTAATCATAAGGCTAAAAGCGTCAATATGACAAAACAGTTGGCAACAGAAAGGACAGTCATTACTACTACCTGAGGTTTGAAGCGAACTCTGAAACTGAAGCATCGTCTTCGCTGATCACCGACCGGAACGGACTAAAACCCTCTGAACTCAACACCGACGACGAATTTGTTTTCGAGTTTGATCTCGACCTGGACCTCTTCATTACCTCGAAATCCTGCCCAAACACATCATTATAAAACTCTCCACTCCTCCGTCCTCCTCTTTCTCCATTGCCCGGAATTCTGAACCCCGGTAACATCCGGCCACTCCTCGACGGATTAAATGTCTCCCGCTTTCGGAAAATGTCTTCGTAGAAGAAATTGAAACTCGGTCTCGGAAAATCATCGCCGGAGGAGAATTGGCGGGACAGGACGGTGCGTGGTGGCCCGCCAAATACGTCATGGAAGTCTTCGGGGTTTAGGATTTTAGACTCCTTGAGGAAAGTTCTCCGAGAGGTATCTTCAGTGGATTTCCGGCGGGGGATGTTCGGGCCCATCGGCATTCTCCACGACTCGTCCATTTAAGCCGCCGGAGTATTGTGTTAGAATATGTATATGCATGTATATATACAACTGAGTGTTTTTGCGTGTGTATGCGTATATATAGAAGAGTGAGAGCTAGTATAGTTTATTTTGGTGGAGACAGGAAATCAACTGAGGAGGGGCCAGTAAATATTCCACATCTTCGGAAAATGGCTTTATGCAACTGTAACCTTGATACTGTAACATCCATTTTGACTCGTAGGAAGTTTTAAGTTATAATGGTATATTTTTTTATATTTAAAAATATAGTATATAAATTTATTTATAAAATAAAACAAATATTTGACTATAATTTCATACATCTAAAAATTCATATCACACAACTCTCAAATATATTGTAAAAATTGTAAAAGAGAGTTAATTTTTAATTTAATCTATAATTAAAGAAGTTAATGAAATTTTGTATAGTAAAACATTTGATTTAAAATTAATTGATAATAAATATGCGATGAGGACATAGATTGCAATACGCACTCTCTCTTTTTTCCATTTTTTGCTTTCCAAGGAACTGTGTGAAGGCATTGATACACACACTAACTGTCCTCTAGCACGCATTGATGTAGAACAAAAGTTATGATCGAACATAATACGACTCTATGTTTTTTGACCACATAAAAATGCGGAGATCCCTAGATGTGATATCATGTTCTTGTCAAGGCTCGGGTCTTGGAGTTCTCCATTTCAGGGTATTTTGTTTTTGGAATTTTGTGGACTATATCTGAGTTTATGTGCTCAAAGGGGATAGCAAGTAGCTACAGGAGTAGATATTAGAGCTCTGCATCAACTTACCCAAGTTGATTTCCTTATCGTACATGAAAGAAAAAAAAGAGGTAGAGAGGGGGGGGGGGGGGGGGGCCCGGGTG
>JAUMHB010071274.1:0-13213 GCA_032359685.1 Pittosporum tobira | reverse complement strand
AGGGTTGTAAAAAACCCTCACTCAGGTGTGGGGAGTGTATTAAAACCTAGAACTACTTTGTTGTTGCTTTATCTCCTGTTCCATCTGAGAGAGAGAAGTAAGGACATAACCCTGTGTCCTTGTTTCAGAACGTCAGGGTCAACAATCCCATTGCTTCAAAAGAATAGTCAACTCTCTGGTTTCTTGATCCATGATCATTCCACCACTTCCACAATGTCAACTCAGACCAAGTCTGAAGTATAAATCAATATCCACAAAAAATTAAAAAAATGAAAGAGACAAATATTAGTAAATTCTAAATATCTGTCACACATTTTTTTATAAATTCAGTGGCCTCAACTAGGCTTCTTCTATGACAAGTTGTTATCCCTTCTTATCTTAATGGAACCACTACAACCTATTTAAATGTTAACTTAGTGTCTCAGCACAACGAAAATTCAAAGTTGACGCTCTCTCACCAATTTTTTTAATTTTTTTTTTCGTGGAAGCAGGTGAACATTTGTGATATGTCAATAACAGTTTTCTAAAAATCGTTTAACATATTTAGGTAGAACAATTAATACTTAAATTGTAATAATCAAAACTAGATGAGAATTAATAAATGTTTAACCAATTTAGACGGTAGAGTACTGTCTAACGCTTAGATTGAGATAATATGATTTATACATAAATTTTTAGAACATTGGACATTGAAAATTTTTAAATGAGTTAATTTTAAAAAAAAAAATTCTTGTGTAAAATAATAACCCTACCCCACTACGTACCTCCACCCTCCATGGTGACACCCCCAAGCCTACTTCAAGTTTCTCCCTCATAAAATTCTACACGCCTCAAGATCTGTTTCTCTCACGAAAAGAATTTGAAGAAGCAATGGGACGACTCGACGAAATCCCCCATGATCAACCTCCACCTGAGCTCCATCCCAAGTCTGATCCACAGCCTCAACATTACCATCATCAACAACCACAAAATCAGTTCGCCCCTGCTGATGCAAATTTACCACCACCACAACAACCACCACCTTACTACCAGGATCCGTTGAACCCGTCGCAGAAAACCCAAGAACCACCTCGACCACCATTTCAACCTGGTCTGTATTACCAACATCCGAACGTTCCTCAGGCTATGGCCCAAGCTTATTCTTCCCAGCCACCCCACAGTGCAGACCAATTTCATAATGGGCCACCACTTCCACAAACTCAGGGCATTCCCGTGGCCCAATACCACCAAATGACACCATCTCATGGTCCTGAGGGCTGGCAAACTCACTTATTTGGCTGCTTCGATAATCCGCTAAACGGTACTCTCCATCGTTTCCACAACAATTTTCCATTTGTCATTTTTTTTTTTTTTTTTATTTTCACAATAAAAGCTCTCCTCCTCCTTTTATAGATTTGTAATATATAATATAACACAATGTCATCGAATTTATAATGTTACAATTTTTTTGTTAGCGCACCACCATTAACCTAATAGCTAAAGTAGCTAAAGTAACAGCCTCCTATATTTACTGTTTATAGGTAAATATAAAAGAAAAGCTATCCTTCATGTTTGTAAATTTGTCAAATTAGACTATTTTTATAAATAGAAATTAATAACAATTATTTTCTCCATCTTAAAAAAATAACACAAATTTAATTTTTCTTTGTCATGAAAAGAATGTCATTAGTGAAATCATCTTGTTCATATTCTTTTCATGTGAATCTATTCAAATTACTTTTTTTCTCTTATTTTTCTTAATTTTTGTAAAATAAATTCTTGCGAAATCCTTTTCCGGGAGAGTATATTTATTCACCTAATATGATAAACAATCATATCTGTACAAGGACATGAGAAAATCGTTCAAAAAGAACATTAGTTGCCCGCCTAGGTGTCCAACTAATTTGAGACAGTAGAAAGCTGCTTAACACTTAATCGTGACTAAAGTAGAATTCAAATTTTGTGTTCCATTTTCTCTTCTATTTTATGTTTCATTACATCCTAACGATTATCTATATTTATTTATTTTATTTTATATTTAATAAATTCTTTAAATAACACACATATGACTATTATAATAAAATGAACCAGATAATAGAACATAAGATTATTTTGATCCAAGCATGGCTAGAAGGACTACTAGGACATTGAACGTGATAATCAAACTAAATGAAAGATTAATATGCCAAATAGTGACTAGCTATTTATTCACTTTTACGTTTGCGGTTATTTGCTTTTGTAGTAATACTACTTCTTACGTGAGTAATTTCGAATAAAAGTGATAGGGATGGTCTTAAATTAGGGTTAGAGTTTCCACCTTGGCCCTAACTAAGGCAACGTGTCATCCCACGTGGTGATCTAACACCCACGTGGCAATATGACATCCAATCAGCCAACTCTCATTCTCAAGGCTCAAGCCTGCCCTGCAAAACAGCATATCCGACTGGCCATCCTTAAGGCTCGGCAACCCACCTTGCCTAATGAAGGATCGGCCTTGGCATCCAACTCCCAGAAAGCACAAAGCTCGGCCAGTCAGCCTCCAAGGGTCTTCACACCCCCATCACTCCGCCCAGACCTCCACCTTCAGGTAATCCCAGCCTTGGGTCCCGGCCTACCGAGGTAGCAGGTCCATTCGGCCCACCAGATGCGCTCGGCCCTGCCTAGTCAGAGCCCAATGGCCAAAGGCCAAACAACATGTTCTCGGACTGTCAAATCAGCCGCCTAAGCCTGCAACCCTGTCAACTCAAGGGAGGCGCACTATACCTGCTGTCAACTCACAGCAGACGCACTATGCTAACTTTATCGGGCTGCGGGTCAAGACAGAGGCTACAAATACATCCATCTTTATACAAGAAGGGGGGCCTCTTCTTCTCTAAACACAAAAACAGAGTCAATACCCTGCAATTCACTGGTAAACTCACTAGAAAAGTGTACACATTCCAAGCTCCACAAAAATACTCCGATAATCCCTTCCCTCTCCCCCTAAATAATCAGATCATCTTTATCTCATTAACTTAAGCATCGGAGAGGGGAACGAGGGAACACCCCCTCGTGTTGTCCGTGTTTCAGGTTTGCTTGCTCTTGCCGCTGACGTGTGCCCAGCTAGAAACCAGGTTTAGAAAAGGTCAAAGATCAGAGCTATCCCAACAATTAGCGCTAGAAGGAGGGCGTTTCTCTGCCACACACGATCTACCTCCGTACTAAGCCCTTTTCAGCACATATGTCAGCTCATCGGAGCACTGCAAACACCACATCAGAGATGCACACCGCCGAAAAAGCAGATGCAACAATTCCCGACCACCGGGAAAAATGGGTCAATGACATCCCACTCAACACCGGGGATAACATCCCCGAGGCAACCTCCTCCAGCTCCCAACGCCGCTCCTGAACTCAAAGGAGACCCGATCGGAGATGACACAAAAAGGTCGAGGGACACCAAGACGCTCAAGACCTCCTAAACTCCCGCCAGGACGAGCGGCTCACAAGGTTGCTCCAAGAATGACACAACATTACTCTTGAAATCGAGAGGCTGAGGGGTGAACGACATCATCCGACCGGCTCCTCACGCGAGCAAAGGAGCCCACCCACCCATCACTCCTCCCGGACAATGGACTCTAGATACCGGGCACTACAGATTCAAACAAATGGACCCGACCTCGGTCTCCCTACAGACCCGAGCAGAGGGAACTGGAAGAATGCAAAAAAATGATTGCGACCCTGGAGAAGTTATTGGCTGACCGGGAGATCATGCGCGAGCACCAGCCCAGCCCAGGAGGCATTCGTTTTGCCTTGCCCAAGGCCGACGGTAAATTGCTCGTCGACTTCTTCTCGGCACCCAAAATAGCACCCCGGCTATCCGAACCGGCAACTTTAGCGTTAATTTTCGCTCAACCTCACGAGATAGCGTTGAAGCCATAGCTCAAGATAGTTTTCGTCCTTGTAGAATTCGGGGTCCCTGACCTCGTTGATCGCTGGACCTCCTGTGATTTCCTAGATTCAAGTGAAGTTTAAGATGGCCTTGCCTGTGATGACCGACTGATGATCCCTCACCTTCCTTGTGTTCGTCCATTATAGGCTAAGACTTCTTGAAGAAGCTACATGGTGAAGAAAAGACTAGCCGGGCAATTTTCATCGCACGACCATACAATATAATAGTTTGCACAAATGACAAATTCAGTCGACAAATCTTTATTTGCACATATTATAACAGTTTGCTCGCTTACATATGATGAACTTATTTTATTAATTAGAGTTCAACACAATAAAATGTCCTGTACAATTTATACGTTTTATCCGCGCGGCCATTAACACTTGGTTCGAAGAGCACAAACACACTGCTACACCTCGTACGCTCTATCTGCGCGGCCATAAACATTTAGCCCGAAGAACACATGTTGCATCTCATACGTTTCCATCTGCGTGGCCACAAAAACTTGGTCCGAGGAACACAAGTAAACAAATCTCAACTATACCTCATTTATCACCCACGCGCCACCCCCCGCCTAGGCACACATAAACAATTGCAATGCATGCACCTTAGCACGGTTATAACTACTTGATCAAGAGGAGCTCAAAGTAAACTTATCATTCACGTCACTCACACACTCCATCCGCGCGACCATAAACGCTTGGTCCGAGGAGCACGAGTCGACTAACCATGCCTACGTTTCGCTCAATACTCCATCTGCAGACAAGTAAATATAACCGCAAATGCAAAATCCTTAACTCTTATATCACTTGGTCCGAGGGACATAAGTAGACTAACCATGCGAGTCTCATACGCTCCATTCGCGCGGCCATAAACACTTGGCCCGAGGAGCACGAGTAGACTAACCATGTTTACGTTTCGCTTACTGCTCCCTCCGCTCACCAATGAGCATAATCGTAAAGCACTTACACCAGTCGGCCCTATCCACCCGGCCTGGGGGCAACTACACTCTTAACCCGGCACTACGAGTTACTCCTAAGTTTCACCATGCCTAAGGTAAACCATAAGCATGGTAAAATTGGGGGGCATACTACGGATAGATCGCCAGGGTCCCTTGGCTTAATTAAATAGCCCGATTTAATTTAAAATCAGGACCCAATTGTCCGACCGACATTTCAAAAACAATAATAAACTTGCCCGAATCACCCCAGTTACACAGTTATTTTTCAAAATTGTGAGTTATCACACTTGGCGGACTTTCAGATTTTAATCTTCAAACAAGTCCCAAGCTGTTACACTTGCAAATTTTATCAAAATCATAAATAACTAGGCGGCCTCACTTCGAAACAAGTCTTATACAGGACCGAGTCCAACACTTTGCAAAATTCAACAGTACAAAAGTTCAAATTTATATTTCATTAAATCGCTCGGAAGAGTTACAATGAAATTTAAAATTACATTTTTAAAAATAAAAATCCTATTTGCTACAAAGCCTATTATACAGCTCAGTAGGTGGACCGGGCAGCTTCTCCCCCAGAGGCATTCTAGTGGGCTTCTCCACAGCTCCCTCTACAGCCTGCTCGGCCAGCTCGTCCTCAGGCTCAGATTTAATGGCCTCCGGATCCTCCATGAGTTCCATGATGGCCTTCATGTCTATGCCCCTCTTGGAGCCCCGACGAACTGCACTCTGAAAACTCTTCAGAAACTCGTCGGCCGAGGCATCAAGGATCATTTCCTGGAACTCGGCCGAGCCTTTGAACATCTTAACTGCCCTCTCAGAGGCCGACTCAAGCTGATCCCTATAGCCGGCCTCCTTGATCCTCCAGGCGTCACGCTCAGCTTCGAGCTCCTTGTTGAGCGACACCAAGGCAACTTCCATCTGCACGACCCTCACTTTGGCCGCCTCAGCCCCCGCAGCCTTCGCATCGGCAACCTCCAACTTTAGGGAGAATTGTTTCTCTCTCTCCGCGGCCTCCTTGAGCTTTAAGGAAAACATCTTATCCCTCTCGGCAGCCTCCATGGTGGCCTTAGCAGTGCCCTCTTCGGCAATGATTCAGCTTCTGTTTCAAGGCCGCCACCTCCCGGACGACCCCTTCAGCGGCCTCCACCTCGGCACTGGCCCCCCTTATGGTACCCATCATCCAGCTCATTGCTTACAACAACAAGTCGTGAGGATTCAAAAAATGCACAAAAAGACTTGATTAAAAATACCGAGGAAAAACGAATTACCTGGACCATCCAGAAGGCCCCATTCAGGGCACAATCTTGATAAGAGGACGAGTCGATCTCCTCTCGGTCCCCTTCCAATGGCAGATTCCTTAGCAAAGCCCTGATGGCCGCCTTCCCCCGGTTGCCGTCCAACATCGAGCTCCCAGTATGAATCGCCCAAACATGCACCATACCGGTCCCCTCATAAGACTTTAGCTTCTTCTGGGCTGACCCCGTCTCGGCCCGAACCCAGCTCTCTTACAGGCTTCTACTCCGCGGCGGCCCTCTCCACGATGGCCCCCGGCTTCTCCGTACTGATCACCGTCGACTGGCACACTACCGCCGCTTTCCCCTTGCTAGCTGGCCCCGTCGCCTGTACCGGACTACCAATGGAGGCAGCCTTAGGGGCCGGCTGTGGGCTGGTTATTACCCCAGCAGAACTCGAATTCTTGGTAGCAGCCTCAACGGCCTACCTTGATGATGCCGCCTTGTCCCTCTAGGCCAACTGTTGAGCCTGGGCAAACATCTCGTCGACACTTGCAAAATATAAAGGTTAGAGAACTGGGCCGGATGGAAAAACAAACAAGAAACAAAAACAAAGGGAAGCTCCTATAAACTTACATTTGTGCTCTATCAACCAAGTATTGTCCCGGACCATAGTGTACAGCCAGGGGCCTCCCCCTTTGTCCACACCGGCGAACAACCTGTATTCCTCCAAGGTCCTCCCAGTCAGCTGTACCGGCGCATGGTACACCGCCTTGCACGGCCTTCCCTATCTGGGCAGCACTATCAGATCATCCCCGGCAACGAAGAACCACTCTAATTTCCACTTCTTGTGATTCGACGATGGGGCAATCCACTCTTCTCTCCTCGACTTCTTGTTGATCGACCAGAAAGAAGCCTCCGACTGGACCTCCACACCCATACAATGGCACTGAGCCAAAAAGCCCATCACCTAGATGTATGAGTTAGGGGTCACTAACTCCTACCTAGAGCCCAGGCCAATCCCCAACAAGGTCAGGAGGTCGTGAATGAACTGGTGAATCAAAAACCTGAGGCCTCCCCTCAGGTGATGCTCACTAACTCCTACCCAGAGCCCCTCCGGCCTACTGTGCAAGTACTCCCCCGCCTTCGGGAGCCTGACACCATACTCCGCTGGGATCTGAAACTCCTCCACGATCGCCTCCAACAGGCGGCGAGTCAGCGTACTTGGCATGTTACAGTCCGGGTGGCCTACGCAATCCTCATACTCTACTTCTCCATGGAAGTCCTCTAGTTCATTCCCGGAGCTACTCACCGCCTCGGCCTCACCACTGTCCACCTCACTGGGAGTTTCCTCATCCTCAGGCAAGTCCCTCGGCGGATTCACCACCTCACTACTGGGCCCCGCCTTCTCCAGCAAACGGGACCCACCAAGGTCCGCGATGGACTCCATGGCTGCCGCCGCCTCATCCTCAACTACATTTACCACCTCAAATCTCCTGTCTCCGGCCATTTAAACAAAATCTGAAGGAAGCTAAACTGGAAAAAATGAGAAGTTGAAGGATGGCTTACTTAGCAAAAGAATTTGAAGATTCGAGATCTCCGGCGACGCAAAGATTCTTCAGGGAAGCGCTGCAAAATTTCAGAAAGCTAAAAGCGAAAGCAAAGGGCACTATGCCCACATTTTATAGCACCCTAACCCGACGGTTAGGGTTCCCCCTCGAAAATCGAACAATCATCAAATGACAGCCGTACCCCCACGTAACAATTATCACACCATAATTAACGGCCTCAAAAGACGTGCGAATTGACGCCTCATTTAATGCTCTCAAAAGGCGCGTGCATGCAGACAAAACTTCAAAATGACAGATGACTCGAGACCTCTCCAAGCAGCCTGGGTCCCGCTCGGCCAACTTCTATCCCAACCGATTGAAGGACGATCGGACTCAGAGCCCGACGGGGCACTAAAGTACACTGCCGGACTGGGGGGCATTGATAGGGATCATCATAAATTAGGGTTAGGGTTTCCACCTTGACCCTAACTAGGGCAACGTGGCATCCCACGTGGTAACCTAACGTCCCATGTGGTGACCTAACACCTGCGTGGCAATATGACATCCAACAGGCCTACTCCCATTCTCAAGGCTCAACCCTGCCCTACAAAGCAGCATATCTGACCAGTCATCCTTAAGGCTCGGCAACCCGCCTCGCCTAATGAAGGATCGGCCTCTGGCATCCAACTCCTAGAAAGAGCAAAGCTCGGCTAGTCAGCCTCCAAGGGTCTTTACACCCCCATCGGTCCACCCGGACCTCCACCATCAAGAACTCCTAGCCTTCGGTTCCGGCCTACCCAGGTAGCAGGTGCATTCGGCCCACTAGTCATACCCGGTCCTACTTGGTCCGAGCCCAACGGCCGAAGGCCAAACAACGAGTTCCCGGACTATCAAATCAACCGCCTAAACCTGCAGCCCTGTCAACTCAAATGAAGCGCACTATACCTGCTGTCAACTCATAGCAGGCACACCATGCCAACTTTATCGGGATGCGGGTTAAGAAAGAGGCTACAAATACATCCTCCTTCATACAAGAAAGGGGGCCCATTCCGCTCTAAACACAAAAACAGAGCCAATACGCTGCAACCTACTAGTAACTTGTCAGAACACTGCAACACACTCAAAAACTCCAGAAACACTCCGGTAATCCCTTCCCTCTCCCCCTCGATAATCAGATCATCTTTATCTTGCTAACTTAAGCATCGGAGAGGGGAACGAGGGAATACCCCCCTCGTGTTGCCCGTATTTCAGGTTTGCTTGCTCATGTTGCTGACGTGTGCCCCGCTGGAAACCAAGTTTAGAGGATGTCAAAGATCAGAGTTATCCCAACAAAAAGTTTAAACAAATTCAATGTTACAAATATTAAACCAATTTTTATGTTACATTTCAGCTCTAATCACGGTGTTCTGTCCATGCGTGACATTCGGGCAGATTGCAGAGATCATTGACAATGGCCAAACTTGTAAGCTCATTGGTTTATACTTCTTGAATCAATTGTCATAATTTTTTTCTCTTTTTAAATTTTTAAAAATATTTTTCACAGTTATTTTGACTATAGTGTCAATTTTAAAAAAATATATTATTTAATAATAAATAATGCATTCATAGTGTGAATTTGCATTTAAACAGCGTGTGCGACTAGTGGACTGCTCTACAGTGTGGTCTTGTACTGCATTGCACTGCCGTGCCTGATATCATGTACTTACCGCACAAAGCTGAGGAACAAATATGGACTGACCGAGTCGCCGGCACCGGACTGTGTGACTCACTGTTTCTGTGAGTGCTGTGCCCTATGTCAGGAATACAGAGAGCTTGAAAAAAGAGGCATGGACCCTTCTATAGGTAAGCCATCTCATTGTTATATTCCATCCATTTTGCATTTGTAGATTTTCATATTTCACAAAAAGAGTTCAATTTTAGTGAAGACAATATAAAATAATATAATGTATTCAAGTTTAATATATTCCATTCATTATGAAAAGAATGACGAACGCTTCATTAATTTATGAGAAAGTTGATGAAGTATCAGACATTCTTTTGGAGACGGATCACGTATTAATCTCAACATCGTAATTGATATCGTTTATTGAAAGAATTTTTTGAACAAGATTTTCTAATAGTTATATAATTTTCTTAATTACTTCGTAATTGATCAATATTGTTTGTTGAGCATATTTTTTCTTGTTAATCAGTAACGAAAATTTAACAATGATCAGAATATCTTATTAAAAAAACTTAATAATTTTTTCACGTTATTAAGAAAATTAAATAATTATCAAAGTATCTTATTTTATGAATAATATTTTATTCTCTAAAGCTTTTAATTACTTAGTTTTTGGGTTTTTGAATATTTTATCTTCTGCAGAATATCAATTAAAAATCTACAGTCAAAATTGTTAAATTTTGGTTCATATATATCGAAGTATGGTATTTACTGATTAATTACTTTTTTCTACTACTTGAAATTTGGTAATTAAATTCATATCTAATAAAGAATTTGAATTTATTTGTTTATTTATTAAATTTAGTGCTATATGGCAAGATATTGTAACTCATGTAGATGATGATGTAGAAGGTGATGTAGAAGATTTGACTTATGAGGTACCACTACTAAGAATAAATATATTAGATTACTACATGTTCCAAATAGAGATGATTGTTTTTTTTGCTATGTCCAAAATTAAAAATAATTTATATTTTAATATAATAAAATATCATGATATTTTTAATTTATTAATTTATTATAAATATAGATGAAATTTACGTCATATTTAAAAAACTATTTGTTTTTAAACGATTTCATTTATGTTAAAATTATAATAAAACATCTATTTTTAATAATCGCCATTTTTTAAGACATTTAATTCTGGAATGGAGAAAATATGATTTATAGATAAAAATTAGGAATTTATATCCTCACGATTTACAAATTTTACAAATGAGACTTTGTTTTTTTTTTTTTTTTTTTAAGATGGTAATAAACAAGAATGTATAACACAAGAAGGAATGATAATTGTTGGTAACCCTTAATTTGATGGTTCTTATTGTTTCTGGGGATGTAGGATGGCAGGGTAACATTGCTAAGAATCAGAGAATTGCAATGATGCGGCCAGGGAACCAAACAATGATGCATTGATCGATCAAAGACAAACGAACTGAAATTGTTGTGTGTCCCTAAATTGTGTCATATATATATATATATATGGCTGTAAAATAAAATACTTATTTTAGTTTTCTTTCTTCATTTATTGCGAGGCTAGTTGATAATGTATTTCAGATATTATTTAACAAAATGGTTTATTACAGAAATTTAACAATGTGTACAACTTTCTAGTCGAATTCGCTCCTTTTAAATTTTAAATTTTAAATTTTCATTTTTAGTTTTTAATTTTTTTGTTGGTCGTCCTTGTAAAAGAAGGAAATGCTGTGAGAGGTATAATTATCAAACTCTTACTGATCATACAAGTTAGACTTAGTGACTCGTCAATACCAAAACTTGTACCAGGACTCTCGCAACCGAAGTATAATTCAACACGGAGACAGTCAAACTTTTACAAATATAAAGAAGAAAATGTTTTAAACATATGAATCATTTTTCTAGAATTTTTAATCAAAAAAAAAAAAAAAAAAAAAGTTCTATCGACATGTGAGTTGATTGTCGATTTTAAAAATTAGAATCTTATAGTAATAGATTTATCTATCTTTCAAAGCCCTTTTCTCTTTAAATTTCATACTCTTTAGTAAATATTTTATATATATGAATTTATTTATCATGTAATGGAGTCTTAATATTTTTGTTATCTTTGTACAAGAAAAGTTGAATGTGGAGGCACAAATTGACAACTATGGTGAGATTATTTCATTTTTTTATTTTTGGGCATGTTTATAGTCAACCCAACATTATAAGTCAACTATTGTACCTCATTCATTTTTTTATTTTTTTTTGAGTGAGTAGTAACAATAGTTTTATCATGCATAAAAAACATGAAATTGCAATTAATCAGAGTTCAAATTCTACAAGAACTATCATAATTTCATAATAATAATGGATTAGAAATTCAAAGCAATAAGAAGAACAAGACTCTACACCATTAAACTTATAATATCGGATAAAAAAATTCCACCTCGAGAAGGGAAACAAAAACTCCACTTATTAAATAAGAAAAAAAAAATTATGTACATTACGTGTGAAATATTCGAACTTAAAATATCTTATAAATAAGAAATTTCAAGTCTTCAATCTTTAACTATTAAATTAAAAACTCATCTGCCTCATTCATTAGTTGACTTCCATGGATTCTATCCCATAACCAATTGATTTTTCAATTTGTCATTCTTCGACATCTGAATGTCACCAGCGATTATATTACGTGTTTCAAGTTTAACCGTAGTTAGAAGGATTGATTAATGTAGCTTGATCTCAACCTTTAAAACTTAAAATGTCACATTTCTCTCATCTAGCACTTTATTAGAGGAAATTGAAGAAAATGAGTCATGGAGATGAGCTAAATTTTTAAAAAGTGGAGCGTAAGATTTGAGTGATTGAATTTTGTAAGTAATGATAAAGAGAGAAGTGAGAATTAAGAGGGTAAAATAAAAATTTCATGATTTTTTTATTATTCTACGGTTAAAAAAAATTCTCTAATTTTGAAAAAAATTAAATAAAATTAATATTTTTAATTTTGAAGCACATGAAATTTCATTAATAAAAGAAATGGTTGACTCCACTAATAATTACTGAAAGTCTTCTCCCAACAAAATCACGTGTTGGGATAAGGTTATGTGTAAATTCATCCAGCTAACGTGAGTATGCGAAGCATGTGTGTCACGAGTCAAAATTTGTTTTCACATTTGCTGTCTCAATCTATTTTAAAAATTATAATGTATATAAAATTTATAATTATTTTTTATTATAATAAATTTAAATATAATGTAACCGTTGAATTATATTTGAAATAACATATAAAATAACATATGATTCTGTGTAGCACTTCATTTCTAGCATTTTATTCGCGGAAAATAATACTTATTCACTTGATTTCTAAATTATAGTGCAGCACTTGATTTCTAGCATTATTCGCGGAAATAATAATTAAGCGCATCGTCTAGAGCAGTGAATCAGAGCGTTTGGCCAGTCCAAGCGCACCACGCCAGAAAGATGATGGTCATATTACTGTGTTTATACTATGAGCTAGTTAAATTACAATTGAGCTAAGCTTAGTGCAAGCAAGTTTTAAAAGTACGTTGAGTCTCTAAATGCATGATAAATTGCTCACCAAACCACCACCTGTAATGTGGAGGTGCATTGCTTAAGCTATATGCATGGAGTACTCCCGAGTCCTGCCGTAAAAAACTTATCACCACAATTGGGATAACATGCTCAACCTCTATTTGTTTAACTTTTAGACAACTTAAATGTGGATACACATTTTTAGTTCATTTAATAAATGAGTCGAGCTATGATCGAGAGTTAACATAGCATTCTAACTAACCTTTACATTTGTAAATTTGTAAGTATTAAGCACAAGGCTCGGGCTTAGTTCGTGTGTGGGATACCAGTAGA
>JAUMHB010071273.1:15053-27395 GCA_032359685.1 Pittosporum tobira | reverse complement strand
TTAGAATTGATCCCATATGCTAACTACTACTTTTTCATATAATACTTTCTTTTCAATGGCAGAAAAGAGGTGCTAAAATCTATGCAGAATTTCTTGGTGGAAGCTTCACTAGTGATGCTTATCACATGACAGAGCCTCATCCCAACGGTAAATTCCTACAGTATATTGTAGATGCATGCATGCTTTGTGATTTTGGAAAGCCTATACGATGGACTGAGGGATATCTAGTCTACTTTATTTAACTCGCTCTTTCTTGTTATCTAGTCTACTTTATTCAGTTCGCTCTTTCTTGTTACCGGCTTGACCCCCACCTTAGAAGTTTAGTATGCATTAATAATTTCCTAGAAGATATGTTTCTAAGAATAATTTACTAATTTTGTCATTATAAAATTTAGAATTTTGGAACCATCTTCAACCATCTCAATCATCAATACACGAGTCGTGACAAGCACAGTCGAGTTAGTCAGCACAATCAAAGGATCAGAACTGTGAATTCTTATTATTTATGTTTGCAATTTGCTACATGTGGCTAGTGCATGTCTTTGGCATATTAATATGATGAAACTATAGGATTTTAATTTCTGTGAGTTGTATGATACATGCATAACTAAAAGCAAGGCTAAATGTGTATATGCATATTTTCTTTTTTACTCCCTCCGTCCAACTTATATTGTCCTAATTAAAAAATGCAAACCTATTTAGGAAAAGATAGAATTAAAGTACCCTTCATCATTTATAAAGGAAGTGGGTAGAAAGAGAAATCAGTTAGAAAAAAATAGTTGTGTGGAGTAATGAGTCTTTGATTTCCAAGCAAATGTTTATCATTTTCAATAAAAAGAGTGTGGGTAGTTTAGGAAAAAGACAACCAAAAATAGTCTAAGAAAGGAAAGAGGACTAACAATTTTGAACAAGCCAAAAAGGAAATTAGGACAATATAAGTTGGACGGAGGGAGTACATAATATGGAAACACTTTCAGAAATATTTTACGTTATAAGAAAAATCGTCCTTTGACTGACCTCCTTAACTAAATTTACATATTCATTAGCATTAAAGAAAAAGCTAGCTAAAACACTTTGCATTAGAAACTTGGAGTATCATGCCAATTTTTACGCGATTTTTTCTAAGAAAGTAGGCACTTCTTGAGATGTACAGAAATGAAAATTCTGATGACTACTCATAGACGATCTTTTAGAATATTTAGAAATTTAATCATGTGCTATGTGTTATTTTTCTCTTATGTGCAAGAAATAGGAATGTTGGACAAAAGGGTAATATATGACAAAGTCAAATATAAAAAGGACAAAATAGTAAAAAAAAAATGTAATAAAGTCAAAGGAGAGGAATACAAAGGAATCACAATGGAGTCTCTTAGCCATTTTTGTATGTGTGGAGATTATTAAATAGATATTTCCTTCCCGTTGGGAGCAGGGTTACCTAATTCTCTAGGTAATCAAGCGAAGCGTGAGCCAGTTATACATATTGAGCGAACCTATCAACATCGAATGAACAAGTGTGATTTAGGGTTAACGAAAGCAATATAATTGAATTATTAGGTTCGTTAAATTGTTAATCAACGTGTAAATATATGTTTATCTATAAAAAGTAGTATGTTCTTGTATAAAGAGATAAGATTGTATGCACATAGTCCAAGCACGAGAATAGACCCTAGCATACCTGTACAAAAGACCTCCGATGAAATATTATGTTATTGCTGGACTCTCTCTGTATGTCCTAAGGATATCTCCTAATGTTTAGACTGTTGATGTATTTTATAATTTGGTTTTAGTTTTCTATATGATGTTTCTGTTGTTTCTAGAATCTAGACACTATTTATTTAGATTATTGAATTGACAGGTTTTCTGGATGTTCTTTCTTTTTGGGGTGCCTGTTTTCTGGATGTTCAGAATTAAACCTCTATAGTCTTTAAAATTCTTTTATATTACTTGTGAGTATTGTCTAGTTATAGAGTTCTATTAATTTATCTATTTTTTGCCTAGGATCGCTTATAAATTGTTAACCGAAGTGAGATTATCTGACTTCTTACCTTTTACCCTATTCCACTCTGCAATAAAACTTGTAAAACACTAAAACTTTATGTTGGAGGAAGTTAACCATTCTATGCTGCACCTTTTAGTTTTATTATTTTTGGTTTCCGACGTATTGCACCAGGTGAAATTTGTCGACATATACCATATAATTCTGTTGCTGTTGAGCATGATGCATATAAAATGGAAAAATTGTATGATAAGTAGTTGATTTGGAGATTCATAGCAATAGCACAACACATGATGCTTATGCCATATTTATGTGAAGTGTTTCAAATGCATAAGCAGGGACTGGTGTCATTTTGTGCATAGAGAAAGCCTTAGCTCAGTCTGGGGTATCCAGAGAAGATGTGAACTACATAAATGCACATGCTACATCCACGCCAGCTGGGGACCTGAAGGAGTATCAGGCCCTACTTCATTGTTTTGGCCAGAACCAAGAGGTTACTTAAAAATGAGTGTTGCTATTATTTGTTTGGTGGTCAAAGTTCAAACCAGTTTTTAAGCTTAATGAGATTTAATGTCCACAGTTACGAGTGAACTCTACAAAGTCCATGATCGGTCACCTGCTAGGAGCAGCTGGTGCTGTGGAAGCTGTTGCGACTGTGCAGGTACCAAGTATATTTATTTAATTGTGCTAATTGGAGATTAGAAAGGATTTGTTTGTATATGTAACTGTTAACGTATATGACATTGTTTTCAACTGCAAACCTATTATTATTTGCCTTGTAGCTGATCGTACATCACTTGCACTTACACGTTATAAACGATCACCATTAAGCAGGGAAGGAGCTACAGGGGGAACCAAAACCACACACCCCCCTTCTCTCTCTCCTTTTTCCTGCTCCTTTCTCTGTCCTCACTCCCTCTTTGGGATCCCTGACATTGCATGCAATATGTACCCCCCTTAGTTTTTGGTGTTAACCTTTTTTTTCATAGTTAAAAGGTATAGATGTTACGTCTTATGAAGTAGACCTTTCTAGGTAAAACTTTCTTACACCTACAAGGCTATAATTATGGAAGTTCACTTAGATATGAATCTTTCTAATTACCTACAATTATGGAAGTTTACATAGATAACAAATTAAAAAAAAAAGGAAAACATCATTTTTCTTTAAAATTCTATTACTTTCAAGTTTCAATATTTTTACCACATTTTTTTGACGAGTTTGACAAAATCTTTCTCCAATTTCTCATTCTCTCTTTTCATCCCCTATTTTACCTTTTTGTAGTTTTATTATATTTTTCAGGGCCCCTTCTCTCCATAGAATTCCTGGTTCCTTCCCTGCCTTTAAGTAGTGTCTCCAACTTGCTTGATTAACTTGCAATGCCTTTAACTCTTTTCACCTAAAAAGTTAACTGTAGATGCCAAAAAGTATATGTCAAACAGATTTCATCCAAAGGTTCCATTTCTTTGGTGCGGGTTGGTAAAAAAATGTTTATAATATGTTCCAATTTTACCAGATATGTGTCTTCAATTGTTTAATCACACATCTTTCTGTGGTTGCAAGAGTGGTTGCTTTTGGGGCTAAACTTGCTAAAAAAGGCCATGCTTCTCTTGTC
Source organism: Pittosporum tobira (assembly GCA_032359685.1). Taxonomy (NCBI): domain Eukaryota; kingdom Viridiplantae; phylum Streptophyta; class Magnoliopsida; order Apiales; family Pittosporaceae; genus Pittosporum; species Pittosporum tobira. The sequence goes on along the minus strand of JAUMHB010071273.1, from coordinate 23,786 downwards.
TCATGTCTACATGTTTAATTGTGTTATCTATGTTTATGAAAGCTCGTGTTGTTAAGGTAATTGACTGAGTAAGTCGTTCTCACGATGCAGTGTTATCAATATTTCTATTGCAAATCAATTCTTCATTGGTTCTTTTCTCCCTAACGTCAGTACACCATTTAACTATGTAATGTTATTGATGCAAAAGTTACAACAGCCACTTTCTGTTGATTGCTGACATCATTCTCCCTCCTTGTAGGCAATACAAACTGGGTGGGTTCATCCAAATATCAATCTTGAAAACCCAGATGAAGGCGTGGTATGTTTCTTCCATTTGGCATTGCTGCTGTTTGTCAATATGAACTTTTTATGAAATGTACTGCTGCAATTTGTCAATATGTGTGATTTTTTTTTTCAAGAAATGTATTATTGGTGTATTATATTAAGTTTTTTGGCCATTAAAACGTGTCACCTTAGCTGCTAGTTTCTAGTATATTCACCAGTTGGCCCACTCCTCTTATTAGCCAAGAACAATGTAGATTGGAAGCTGTATAGCTCATTTAAGTCTATCTGTATTTAGACCCCTCAGGATGAAAATTTCATGTTATAACAGTTATAAGGAAGGAATTAGTAGAGCTCTCAGTTGCATTGATTAATTTTAAGCATCATCCCATAAAATTTTTTGTTTCAGGGCAAAGTTGGAATCTTCTTTAAATATCTCATGGAATATTCCTATCATTAATTTATCTGATTCAATTCACTTCTGCATAAATTGTTACTTGGTCAATTTTATTTTTATCATGATGTATTTATCTGCTGACATCTTCACATCAAATCAGGACATGAATGTGTTAGTTGGACCAAAGAAAGAAAGACTGGACATAAAGGTTGCATTGTCTAACTCATTCGGTTTTGGTGGCCACAACTCATCCATCTTATTTGCTCCCTATCAGTAGATGTGGGGCACAACAAATCTTAACATGGCCGCAATTTATGCCTGATGGGTATGTATGTATGCATTTTGGTTTTCAGAATGATAAGAGGAAAACCTTTCCTATGTTTATGTGAAATTACTAAAATCTGAAAAGGAAACCAAACCAGGTAAAGTTCATTTGAATGTTTCTGAGAAAATAGTGAGGGAAATAATTTGTGTTACGAGATGATAGGCTGAAGTTGCATGCCGAATCATGTCTTAAAAGCCCTCTAAGTTGATTTGATTTACTTAGGTTGCTACTCTAATTGTATAGCATCACTCAAATACTCCATCTGTTCCACAAAGAGTCAGATATGTTTTCGTTACATGTTTACCCTTACGTAGAATGTGCTTTGTTTTGGGTGGCACCGGCATAATAGTGAAATTTTGATGTTTAACATGAGAACATTGCGTCACTTTATACTACTACTGTCATCATTTTTTGTGGAAGGGTGGGAGTAATAATTAGATGTGAAAGTGTTTTTATGATTCATTTGGAATGTAGATTTTTGTGAGAAAAATCCGACATTGTCTTTGGTAGTTAGGTTCAAATACAAGAGAAATCCCAAAATTATGCGTGCTGCGTTTGTTTTGTTTTTCCCTATTGTTTCTACGCTTGGTAAGATTCGATAGATGTGCTACATGCATTGCAGATTTGTGTGGTCCAGTGTTTTGGATACCATTTCAGCGACGGTGTGGTGGAAGAATGAAGTTCTGCACTGTTAATCAAAGTTGTCATTGGAGAGGTGCTCTAATGGAGTGGAAAAGGGAGAAAATATATATCTTCCAGCTGTGGTTGTAACGTCTCTATTGTAGAGTTTTTTTTCTAATTTGTTTGTGCGTTTTTAAGAGTTAACTAAATTAGGTATTGATAGTTGTTTAATATGAAAATTGGAAACATCATCATATTTTCTCGAGCTATTTCAGTGTATACTATGGGCCTCTTTAGGCCTTATTGGCATCAAATGGATCTTTGCAAAATGCATCATTTTATTCCACTATCAAAAAAAATAGGACTCTTTTTGTGAAATATATATTTTTTATTTTTTAGTTTACAAAAATAAGTTTATTTCATTATCAAGAAAAATAGGATTATTTTTTTTGTGAAATGATTTTTATTTTTATTTTTCCATCTTTAAAACAAAAAAAAAAAAAAAAAAAAAAAAAAAAAAAAAAAAGGGAAAAAGACTGTATTATTAATTGGTAGCTTTCATCCAATCGTATTCGCACCAGCACTATAACTCAGACATATACTGTTGTTACTTGCTGCATGACTTTTCGTTATAAAATTAGAGATTTATAGCTGTTGAATTCTATTAAAAGTAGATTTATGAATTTTAAAATTTAAATTATCATATAAATTTATTATATTTTTTTAATTTAAAAATTTGTATGTAATAATATCTTATATATAATTATAATATTGATTTTGATATTAATAAAAATAAAATAAAATATTTTAAATTTATTTTTTAAAATTTGAAAAATATATTTTATTAAAATATTTAAAATATTTTTAATTTTGAAAGAGAAAAATTATTTACCGGGATCGATGTCCATGGGTCTTTGTCACATTAAAAACACCCAGTAATTCAAAAATAATTCGCTAGACATTGGAAGGACAATAGGTAGGTGTGGGCCACCCGAAAAAAAATCTGGAGATGGATTAGTTGCTGCGAGACCCGCGCGTGAGCGTGGTGTACTTCTAGGTCTTTTGATTGCGGATGCCCTTCAGCAAGACCGCAAGTAATCCTGTAAGGAAGGTCCTCACACATCAACTAACTATTTGAAAATGATTTCAAATATTTATGAGACCATTATGAGTATATTTCAAATTTTAATTAATTATTTAAATATTTTCTCATCTTAATATATCTTTCTACTCGAGCCAAAAAAAAAACCTCTTACTATTTCTTTAATTAATACTCAGATTAAGTCACTTAAAAGTTCAAAAAACTCTGTTTTGACTTTATAACCATGCCTCATTCCATATCAAGCAAGTCTAAACATATTTAATTTTAATTTTTTTTACAAAATTTCTGTATCATTCTAATTTTATCAAATATCCTCGATGGTACATAAATTTAACGATATAAATTTAAAAGATTCGATACTCGACTCAATTCTGACTTATTTAAGAGCCTCTTTGGGCATAGACGTGCAAGCACGAGCAGTTTTATGGAAAAGCTTTTTAGGGTGCCCAAAAGCAAAGGGGAAAAAGAAAAAGGGGCTTTATAATAATAATGCATGTGAAATAGAAAATAAGTTTGTTAGTCGAACTGAAAGTGTCTTTGTCTTCACATACGTTGGGACAACGTACATGTATGGGGTTGGTGTCGCATTTTCTTCGTTATGGGCATGTTTCTATCACTTCACGGAAATTTTAAATTAGTTGTTGTCACGGGCTTTTGAAAATTGACTCTCAATTTCTTCTAAATTAATTTTTAATATTTCTATAAATAATTCATAAATATGGTTAACAAATTTATAGTTTGCCAAATCTAAATCTAATGCCGTACGGAGTTCAAATTAAGTCACGTTTATGATATAAGCGATGTTGCTGTCATGTGATGGGTCAGTTTCACGTATGGGAGCGCTTAACAATTAGTGTCATTTAGGATAGGCATTTAATGTTAATGAGGTATTAGCCTAGTGTGTAGGTGTTAATAGGCGAATCGAGCACTCGTTTAATGTTCGAATTTGATTTATTTTAAGTTTGGTTAGACTTCATTAAAAATTCGTCTAGTTTAACGTGTCGAATTCAAATTCGGTTCGTTTAAAGTTCGATGATATTAAATATTTTTAAATTTTTTATTAAAAATCTTGAGCGTAACTTTGTTAAAAGCTCAATCAAATGTTCGTTTATGCTAAACGAGCTGAACCTTAAAAAAAATTCGTTTAGTTAAACGAACATAACTTGAACTCCACGGTAGTTAAGATCGAAATTTTGTAAGAAAATAGTTTCTCTCTTATTTATTAATTGTAGAATATGCATATTTTGTTATCTTGCACATATCAAATAACTATAATAGAATATTATTATTTCGATGCAGCTGAATTCAATATTGTAAAATAATAAATTTAAAGACAAATTTTGAGTAGTTTATTCGATTAACAGCATACGTTATCTTTATCGAAAAACATGAGAATATTTTTCAAAGAATTATATAAAATTGTTATTATTATAATGAATACAATACGTATTGGTAAGACTTGTTTAATAAGAGTTATCAATTTAAGTTACAAATTTAATTTTTTAAATTTATATTTAATTTATTAATTAAAAATATTTTTTATAATATTAAAATTCTATAATTTCTAAATAATTAATAAAAGGACTCAAACAAGCACGTAGTTGCAGTTGCGAGTTTGTCATAGAATGAGATAATTATACACACAATTACACACCTATCAAGAAATGCAAAAAAAGAGACTGACACAGCGAGTAACAAATAGATACGATACAGGACCACTAGGCAGAAAATTTGGGGACACGGGACTGACTAAAGATAATAAAATAAAATAAAAAATAAAATATATATATATATAGAGAGAGAGAGAGAGAGAGAGAGAGAGAGAGAGAGAGAGAGAGAGCTACTTTAAAATTTGAAATCGAATCACAACCGTCCAATATCATCAAGGATGAACTCCTGACTTCCGGTGAGCTTGGTCATCAAGAAGATTAATGAGGTAAAGCGCATTACTCGTAACCTTAGCCACATTCGTGATCTTCCTCTTCACATCCGACCTAACTTTACCGCCAATCTCCTTAAACCCGTCTAGACACGTGTCCTCGTTCGTCAAGGCCGCGCTCACCCAGGTTTCCACATTGCTCATGTGCCACCGGAACTCGCTCCCTCGACGGAGATTCTTCAGCTCCGGCAAGGTTTTGCTGAGTTCATCGACCGAGTCAGATATTTGTACAACACAGTCACTAAGTGCACTCTTTTCTCTCTTGCTGCTTCCGCTTTTGATGTCGGAGAGGAAGTTGGAGGCCTTCTGGGCCCGGGAGAGGCTGATGGTGACGGCGGCCTGAGCTAGGTCACGCGGGGTGTTGGCTGGTGGTGCATAAGATGACAGAGTGCGGAGGCAGATTTGTGGGTAGCTGGCGTGGACGCATGAGGATTGGACTAGATCTTGCGTGCCTTCGCCACCGGAGGATTTCTTTGCGTCGACGGAGTGGAGCAGAATGGAGGAGGAGAAGATGATAAGGAGGAGAGAGAAAGTGGTTGCGGAAGCGGCCATGCTCATTTTGTTGGTGGTGCAACTGTCTAGTATGGCTAGGGCAGTGTGTTTAGTGAGACTTATATGAGAGAGAATGTACGTAGATTGAATTCAAGGTGGTGACGAAACTTTTGTTCTGAATATGGTCATGAAGTTGTATTTAATTACAGAATTACCAGGTAGCCAGTTTTTTGGTAATTACTCAAATGTTGGAGGGTAGTTTTGGAAGAGTAAACGGCAGTAAATGCACACAGCTAAGGATTTTGATATGACAGCAACCATTAACTCTTTTACCGGCAGGAATTCACCGGACTTTCTTGCTTATCATTTCAAAGTAATTTCGCCCAAGCTAGTGTTATTTGCTTACACCAGCTCGAATGCCCGATATTATTCAGGATATAATTATTTATTATTATATTATAAAAAATATTATAATATTTTATGTAATTTTTTTTAATATTTAATTAATTTTAAGTTAAAACAGTTAATATTATGTATATATATATTAATAAATTATTTATTTATTTGATAAATAAGTTTTTAAATTTTATTTTAAGACAAACTCTTTGATTTTATTTTTTTGTAAATAATAATCTATTATAATTTTTTAAAATTGATCGAATTTATGTTCATAAATAAAAACAAATTAGAAGTTATTTGTAAATTTTTATATTTTTGTTACCAATTTTCTAATTCATGTATGTTATTAAACTTACTAATATACTTAAATAAGGATTATGTATGAAAGATAATAAATATGTCATACTTACTTTTATTAATAATAATTTTGTTAATACTATTAACATTTTCCATTATGGAATGAAAATGGGTGTGTAGAAGAAACAATATATTGAGGAAAAAAAAATATTTTGTACTTATATATATGTTAGATGTTTAGATTTAATAATTTGTAATTAAAATATAAATTTATGGTGATTTCTTTAACATATATTATATATGAAAAATGATAGACACCTTATAGTTATTTTTATTGGTAATATTTTTTTAGCAATAAATTTGTATTTATATATATGTTAGAGATTTATGTTTAATAATTTATAATTAAAATATAGTTGAGTGATAATTTTGGTAAATGTGTTGATAATGAAAAGTATGTATACTTGAAAATAATGGAAAACCAAAATTACATATCATTAAGCGAAACATACATTATTTAATATTTTAAAATTTATTTCATCATATGAATTCAGTGGAGTGGTAAATTTACTCATAACATATTGAAGTGAGCAAGGTTCAAATCTTGACAACTACAATTAATTTTTTAAAAAGAAAAAATGATCGAGAGGCAAAAATATCCAAAAAATAATTAAATATTAAATCAAAATGATGTAGTTTGTGCTTTATATATATAGATGTGGAGTTTTCTGTTTTGATGACTCCTTTACTCCCGCTACTTTAAAAGTAATTCTTAACATAAGTTAAATAATGATCAAAGTTTGGCCAAAATAATATTATTTTAATTTAAATATTATTATTTATCTTTTTTCCTATATGAATATTTGTGCAATGGTTAATTATTTAATTATGAATATTTGGTCAATAATTCAAGTCATAACGGAAATAGCCTGATATACTATAGAATTCTTCTAATTCTTTCTATTCTATCTAGTTTTCCAGGGTATTTATCCCATGTCGAGCGGATATGCCAGTTTTTTTATTTTTTATTTTAATGGTTCAATTTTTTTTTGTTGGTGTAAGAGAATTTCATTTGTCCCGATTAATCCAGTTCGAAAAGCGTCGAACCCGCGAGTTGCGTGGGAGGAGTTCTCACAACGTAATTTACTACATCTAAATCTTGAACTGAAAATCTTAGATGAAAAATCGGATTATTTATTTATCCGACTCAAACTTATTGATATTCAATTTGTTACTGTTAATAACTTGATGTGAATTTTTATTTTTTTTTAACAGTTAATAGCTTGATATGAAGAGACACGAGTGACTTACCACCCCGTAATTAGTTGCTATAATTTGAAGACTGAAGTGGACCTATGGTATGGAGTGTGGAGCCGAGAGACCTATTGTATGGAGTGTGGAGCCGAGATATTATGGAGAATATAGAATGAGACAAACAATGACTTGAGATTTTTTTTGGATACATACTGAAAGATTTCTTTAATGATAAGGATGAAACAATAAGGACAAACCCTAATTTTGAACTCTTATAAGAATCTACTTAAGTTCTGCCCACCCAATCGTATACGTCTCGCTAGCTTGTGCTCATCTCAGTTCGGGGCATAGCTTAGATCTCCTTGGCCGACCTATGCATAGATGTAACCGAAACAGTGATAGGTGCATTCACCGGTATCGTTCCAGCCACATGATAAAAAACGTTAATATTGTTCTAGATTAGATGTCGTATTGAAACATTTAAATTAAAATTAATAATAAGTCCATAATTATATATATATATATATATATGTGTGTGTGTGTGTGGAATGTGATTTTTCATGTCAAATATTAGACATAAAAGTTGATCTCAATAAATTTATTGGTTTTAGATATTGAAATTCTAAAAATAATGACTTATCAATCTTACATCATCATAGAGTCCATATCTGTTGTAGATGATGTCCATCCGTAATTTTATTAACTAGATCATGAAGCGTATGTTGAATCCTTTAAAACTCAACAATTGCTATATACTCCCTCCGTCAAAAAAGAATGAGCTTTGACTCATCATTTTGTAAATAACTTTTAATTTTTATATCTTTTCCTATATGTTAGTTATTAAAAATTTCTATACACGTGTGATGATATTATTAATGGGACAATAAATGATTTCGAGACAGCGGATTAGAAGTCGTCACCATGATGAAAATATACTTGAAAAGAAGCCAAATCCAAATAACAGCGATCACAAGATTAATAAATAAGCCATGAAGTTTACGTACTCACTTGATGGGACTCTTAATCAATAAAGTAATTTTTTTTTTTTTTTTCTATTTTTCTAAAATCAATATTTTCAAAACATAGAAGGTGAAATATCTAAACTAAAACAATAATTGGTACAAAACTTAGAGACAGGATAATTAATTACATCATGAAAATGGTTTCCTTTTTTTTTTTGTAATTTTTTTTAAAATTTTTTTTTATGGTTATAGGGCTCCAACCTCGTCGACTAATTAATACGTAATTTCGTAACAATTAATGAAAACTCTATCAACATTACTACTAACTTATTAGAGTTTATTTTCTTTCATATTAGACCCACATAAAGACAAGCCAATCGAATTATTAGCTTCTACTTCCATTTATTCCTTTCTAAACACGAAACATTCTAATTTAGGAAAAATATAATTTTCAGTATTTGAGTCAAGGTTTTTAATTACAATTGCCAGTTACCTAAACCACTTCAATGTTTGGTGTTTGATATTTAGGCCCACATATCTTATTTCATAGTAATTTAAAATTTATTTGTTAACTAAAATAAATTATTAATTATTAATCATATTTTTTAAATAAATTAAAAATACTATTATATTTAATTTATATTTTTTAAAATTAATAAAAATAAATATTTTAAAAATAATTTA
>JAUMHB010071262.1:0-13213 GCA_032359685.1 Pittosporum tobira | reverse complement strand
GAATATTAAGAGTGGAAGTATTGATGATATGAAATGGTAGAATTCAATAGGAATGGAATATTCCAAGAATTAAATGATAATGACGATGATTAGGTATTGAATTAAGATGGAGTATAGCCCAATTTCCAAACGAAAAGTTAGAATTGAGGACAAAAATAAGAGAAGGAGAAAAGTGATGAGTTATGGATGAGTATGGTAAAGAATTATTGATAAATATAGTAAAACTCGAATAAGGGCACGTAAGGAATCCAACAATATTGGTAATATTATGAAGTGAATATAGAATGATAAAATTGTGAGACACTTAGAGAGTATAATGAGGATTACATGGAGGGTAAAAAAAATTTCCAAGAAGTAAAGATAGCATAAGATGACCTGAAGAGTGATGATGAAATGTTAAAAAAGTGGTATGGAGGTACTAAAAATACAAAGCAAGAGGATTTGGTATTGGATATTCAGTAAAGTGTGATGATAAATATTTTAAGGCTCAATGATTGATGAAATCAAGAGATACGTGTGAGTCAAGTACAGGATGATGAAAATTGGGTGTACATTGGAATCATATGAGAATGAAATTATTAAGGTAAATAAATGGACACATTAAGGTTCCTCCTTATTTAAGGGGGGGAAGTAAGTTGTTAATGATGAGCTAATAAGGATAAAGAAAGGTAAGTAAAATTGAAGAAAGATTAAGCAGAGTATAGAGGATAAATGATTTAAAGAGACTGGAGGGACCTAGTAAGTCAAGTGATAAAGATAATTTTTAAGAGAGATATTATGAGACGTTTTAGAAGAAAGAGTGTCAAGGTATTAAATGATCCAATATGGATGATTAGAAAGGATAACAGATTATAAGGGCTCATAGTAAGGATTAGGTATAAGAATTCCAAGACTAGAGTCTATGTAATGCATGAACTAGTAATGTGAAGGTAAGGATGAAGTAAGAGTAACTTCGTTATTCTAAACGTTGAATTTCGGATACGAAATTCCTTTAAGGGGGGAAGGATGTGATACTCCAGAAATTTAAACAAATGCCATGAAAATAAATTGTGCTTTTGGAATGTAAATTTTATACACATTTAGTCAATTATTTATAATTGATGGTTGATTCTAGAAATTTTAATTGGTCAACCCTCAAGCAAGAAACGAACCAAGAACGGTGAATAAGATTTGAATGAATTATGGATCGGTTAAAGTGTAAATGGACGAATGAGTTAGATTACAGGGAATTTAGATTGTGGATGAAACTAAGTTTGATAATGGATTGAGCCAACGAACCTTTTTGGTCAAAACATTGTGGAAGAAAATAGTTCAAGAAGTAAGGGTATTTAGTAAAACTATGACCAAATTAACTCGATTTTTAGACTTGGATGAAAATATGGATCAAGCATATTTTCAGGAATTGCCGGATTTTAGAAGTAGAAAGAGAGGCCGAAGTTAATTAATATTTAAGGCAATGTGAGAGTATATTTTTTAAGTCGGCCCAAGTTGAATTATCTAATTAAGTTTTCAATAAGAAGTAGACTAAAAGTAACTTGAATATGGGCTAAGGCAAATTATGAGAATTTAAGGTGGGACTAAATTGAAAAATTAAGCCAAAAGGGGGATATGGTTGAAATTTTGAAAGGAGAGAGGACTTAATAATTATTTCATCCAAACCTTGAGGGAAGAAATGGTAATTTACAAATAAAGGTATGAAATGACTAAATTACCCTCGATGTGTCAAATTCTTGTGTTTCCTTCCAAAATATCCAAGGGCAAAATAAATATTTCACCAAGCAAGATTTTTTTCTTCTTTATAAGGAAATTTAGCAAATTGGAAGGGGGGGAGAGCCATTTAAGCAGAGAAAGGAGAGATATAGAAAGAGAAGGAGAGCAACCAAGAGGAAAAAGTAGGACTTGAGAGCTAAGAGGCTAAGGAGAAGAAGAGCAATCACCACTTTGCAAGAAGAAGGATTGTAGACGAACTCGTAAAGCCGACAAAGGTATATTCCGGAGTAAGTTAAGCGTTACAGGCAAGTACACTTCTGATTTCTATGTTGCATGTTAAATATTCATAAAAATGCTTTGAGCACATGTTTTCTAAAAATGGAGCAATGGCTCGATTTTTAATGTTATGCAAGCATGAAATGGTTTTAATGAAATGATGAGTATTGCAATGGTGATAAGACCGGTAAATTCTCCAAGATCCCATAGGAGCGCGTCCTATGGAGCAGAATGAAAATTCCTTACTTTGAGGTGTGCATTTTCTCGGACGGTCCCTGTTTAGTCTGTACTGTGTGTTAAGACTAAGCGGGGAATGAGACGGTAAAAGATGGCTACGTGGAATGTTATGCATACTCATTTTTCATAATGCTCTGATACGGTAAATGGTATTTGTGTTCAAAAATGAAGAACTTTACAAAGTTTATGATGCTTGCACTCATTTATTTTTGAAATGTACTTGCTGAACTTAATTGCTCACCTTTGCTATTATTGAATATTTTATTGCAATTAGATAAGATCGGATCGAAAACTAGCTAGAAAGAGAGTGTAAAGAGATTGACGTTGGGGATTTTTCTAGCCCGAGGAAGAGGAGCTAAAAGGAGGAAATTCAAAATGATTAAATATTTTATTTATTCTTAAAAAAAATTGTAATATTAATTAAATTTCCCTGCAAAGTCATTAAGAAATAATTGTAATTTATTTTAAGTATGAAGTATGAAGAGGAGTTGACGATCGGTCTATGAGTTTAGCAGATGTACGGAGACCAGGGCGTCACAGTCCTCCCCACCATCCTGGTGGCCATCAGAAATGAAGCATGGTTCAGAGCACCTAAGAAGATGACCATCCAGAAAACAAACAGGACATGTCAAGATATTATGAATTCCACGAGGATCACGGTCATACCACCGATGAATGCTACTCCCTCATGGACTACCTCGAGCAGAAAGTGTAGGAGGGCCAAATACTATACTTCGTGGGAGCCCCTCAAATCCCAGCCCAGATTATTGCCCCGCCCCCAGGCCCCATAATCCACGTGATTTATGGTGGCTCGAGTGCAGGCGGGCCATCCAACTCTGCACAGAACAACTATGACATCAACTCCCCCGCCAAACAGATGAAGACCTCTTCTGTTTCGCCGATCACCTTCTTCAGTGCCGACTATGACGATGTGCACCATCCCCACGATGATGCCCTTGTCATAGACTCCCAGATCGGCCCATACAATGTCAAACGGACTCTGGTGGACACTGGAGCGTTGAGTGACATCCTATACTACTCGACCTATGCTCAAATGGACCACTCCATCATGAGTATAGAACCTCCGGAGACTCCAACCATCTACGGGGTCGACAACAACCCGGTCCCTATGTTCGTCATGATTTACATCCCACCACTTTTGGAACTTTCCCCCTCCAAATGACCATCCCAGTTAAGTACTCCCTGAGGGTGGAAAGCTCCTTAAATGCCATCGTAGGCTAGGCCACACTAAGTAACCTCCAAGCCGTGGTTTTGATCCTGCACCTAAAGATGAAGTTTCTAACGGATTACGGCATCGACGAGAGCCGAGGCGACTAAGCCATCTGCCGAAATTGTTATGTTTGGTCTCCCGATTTTGATCCAAGCAAAGACCCCACCAAAGAAGCCCCATCCACTACCGAAGCGGCCTGCTCGTCCGAAGCAAACAAGGTGATGACTTTGCAAGTTGATTATTTCATGAAACCTACAGCCAGCCGATTGTCGAGCCTAACAATGACACGAAAGAAGTTGAGCTCACTCCTGGGCGGCTCGACCAGAAAATAACAATCGGTCTTGGGCTACCCGCTGAGCTCCGACTCACCCTCATCAACCTGGTCCAGGAGTATGCCGTCATCTTCGCTTACACTCCTGACGAAATGTTAAGGATTGATGAACACATAGCAGTCCATAAGCTAAGCGTTGATCCCCGACATAAACTGGTGAGATAAAAGAAAAAGAACATGGCCCCTAAACGACAGCAAGCCGTAGATGAAAAAGTTGACAAGCTGCTGAAAGCCGGTTTCATCTACAAGATTGAATACGCCGTCTGGGTGGCTAACGTGGTACTGGTAAAGAAACACAGTGGAGAGTGGAGGATGTGCAACGACTACACCGACCTAAATAAGGCGTGTCCCAAATAAGCTTACCCTCTACCCAACATTAACCAGTTGATCGAAGCCACAAGCGATAGCCTTTTACTTAGTTTTTTGGATGCATTCTTCGGATACAACCAGATCTGCATGTGGCCGGGCGACTGAGAAAATACCGCTTTCGTTACACATCGGGCGGTGTACGCCTACAAGGTAATGTTGTTCGACCTCGTCAATGCAGGAGCGACCTTCCAACGACTCGTGAATAGGGTATTCACTCCCCAACTTAGCTGGAAAATGGAAGTTTACATTGATAATATGATCATCAAAAGCAAAAAAGAAGTCGATCATCTCACCGACTTGCACAAATGCTTTGACAACCTCCGGGCCCATAAAATGAAGCTTAGCCCGGCCAAATGCACTTTCAGCGTCCATGTTGGTAAGTTTCTTGGCTACATGGTTAGTAGAAGAGGCATCGAAGCAAGCTGTCCTCAACATGTCTCCTCCTCGGACCGTCAAAGAAGTACGAAGGCTAATCGGTCAGATGGCTGCTCTTAAGCGATTCATTGCCTGCTCAGCCGAATGGTGCCTCCCCTTCTTCCAATGCCTTAAGGGGAGCAAAAACTTTGAATGGACGTCCGAGTGTCAGAGAGCCTTCGAATACTTGAAGACGTACCTGGCCTCGCCCCTTCTACTTTCTCATGCCCAGCCAAAAGAAGATTTATACCTATATCTAGTGGCAACTCCCCTTGCAGTTGGGACTGTTCTTGTCTGCGAAGACTAAGGGCAATAGCATCCAATCTACTATGTCAGCCATGCCTTTAAGGACGCCAAGACCAGATACCCCAATGTGGAGAAATTCGCACTTGCACTTCTGATTAACTCCCAGAAGCTCAGGCAATATTTCTAAGGAAGAATCGTTAATAAGTTGACCGACCAGCTGGTACAGAAAGTCCTCCATAATCCCGAGCTCTCTGGTCGCCTTGTTGGCTGGGCTGTCGAACTGGGTCAATTCCACATCCAGTATACCTCAAAAAACCATCAAAGGACAAGTCTTTGTAGATTTTGTCATAGAGTACGGCTTCCCAGAAGATCCCTAAACTCCCGCAACGGAGGCTGACCGTCCAAATGAGGAATCCATGCAACCATGGAGGCTTTTCGTTGACGGCTCTTCAACCTCCTCAGCCTCTAGGGCAGGAATGATCATTATAAGTCCAGAGGGATTTGAAGTATAGCAGGCAATCCGCTTCGGTTTCCTTCCCACCAACAACGAGGCAGAGTATGAAGCTGATAAGAGCTTTTTAGTAATTAATATTTTAATATCTTTTGCTCTTGATTTATCATTATTTATTTAAAAAGCCCAATCAAACATGAAATAATTGTTATATTTTTAGTTTGGATTACTACTGTTTGTTTGGACTTTATTTTGTGAGTTTTTGGGCCTATTTGGTGCAAATTTGGGCTTGGAATGGACAATGGGCAAATCATAATCAAATTAGGAAAGGTTGTTGTGTGAATTTTCAAATTCCTATTTTGATTATGCAAAAGAGATCCAATCCGAACCGTTCATGCATGAATTTTAGAGAGATTCGAATTGTGTATCTTGTCCTATAAATAGCATAGACCTCTAGACAATTGATGGATCAATTTATTTATCAATTTTCATAATTGATAGCTAGTAGCTTAGTAGCAGTATTTGTAGACGGTGCTCTGTGGAGGCTTTCCCAAAAGATGAAGGCTTTTCATTTGAGTAACTTTATGGGTTCTATTATTCTAAACTCTTCTCTTTTCTTCTTTAATTTAATTATGTTCTAAATTTCTTTGTACTAAGATTAGATGGATCATGTCCATGATTAATTAGATCTACCATTTTATCATTTTTTTACGTGAATTTATTATGTTGCCATTTATGTTTCATGTTATTAATGATTCTACATATCTGATCAATGCTTAGATGAATTTTGTCACATAGTTCAAGTACAGAGAGGAGAAGACAAGTGAGAGCTCGTGTGAAATATAACCACAAATTAAATTTGGCCAGAGATAGTCTAGGTTGTTTGTGTAGTTTCGGTAGTAACTATATCTAAGTTAGGTAGTGATGGTTGGTGAATCTGGAAATTTTAATTTTCATAAAACTTAATGCTCTTCAAATTATTTAAATTTCGCATGGAAACTGTGGGGTTAATAATTGAAGTAGGGGTGTTATAACTAGAGATAAAGTAGCAACTAAATCAGAAAAATTCCACTATCATAATAGAATAAATTCCATAACTTGCATGATAAACCAATTGGTTTGATTATGAATGGGTAGGTGAAATCGAAATCTTAGCATTCTTTATTATATTGTTTTAAACCCTAATTTTGTTTAGTAATTAGTTTAGTTATATAAAAATCAAATTTTTATTAATTGGTTAGATTAGTGAAGAATTATCTAAGTGGTGCATAATTAGTAAATTACAATTCCTTGTGGGATCAATAATTTTTATACTATAATTTGATTGGTATACACTTGCACTTATCCATGATCAGAAGCCCTACTAATCGAGCTACGTCTCGCCCGACAACTACAAGCGAAGAACCTGAAGATCTATAGCGACTCCTCCCTAGTCGTCCAACAAATCAACGGTGACTACCGGGTGGTAGACCCCAGAATGGTGAAGTACCTGGCCAAATCCAACTCCCTCCTGGCTACATTTGGCTCCTACACCGTCCACGCCATCCTCATGGAAGGAAACACTGTGGCTGACACTTTGTCAAAGCTGGCAACAACCGGCAAAGCCACCCTTGAAGGAGCCATCTATCTGGACACTCTGAACCAGCCAAGCATCGAGGAGCCCCAAGTCCTTGTAGAATCCGAGGTCCCCGACTGGCAGGCGCCGTTGATTGCCTACCTGGACCATAGGATCCTCCCAGATGACAAGACCGAAGCCAGAAGACTGAAGTTTAAGGTAACCTCATTTGTGATGAGGGATGACACACTATACAGACGAGGGTTCATTACTCCCCTCCTCTTGTGTTTTGGCCCATCACAGGCTGAGACCATCCTCGAAGAAGTACATAGCGACAGCTGCAGCAGCCACATTGGAGGAAAAACTCTGGTCGTCTGGATCACTCATGCCGGCTAATACTGGCCAACCATGTTGCAAGACTCCAAAGACTTCGTCAAAAGATGCAAAGCCTGCAAGCTCCATGTCAATGTTCCACAGCAGATGCCATAGTAACTCTCCTTCATCATAATCCCCATCCCCTTTGCAGTATGGGGAATAGACCTCATGGGGCCATTCCCAACTTCATTTGGGAGCTTCTGATACATCATTGTGGCCGTCGACTACATGATCAAATGGGTGGAAGCCAAGCCTCTAAAACGCATTACCACCCGGGCGTGTCAAAAATTCTTCAAAACCGAAGTAGTAATGAGATTTGACATCCCCCAACTCCTCATCTCTGACAATGGCACCCAGTTCATCAACCAACACTTCGAAGAATATCTAACTGATATGGGTATCAAGCATTACCGAGCGGCGGTCAAGGATTCACAAGCCAATGGCCAAGTAAAGGTCACGAACTGGATCATACTAAAAGGAATCCGTCGACGATTGGAAGGCACCTAAGGCAGATGGTACGATGAACTGCCGACCGTCCTATGGGCCTACTGCACCACCCCTCGGTCCACCACTGGTGAGACACCTTTCAAGATGGCTTATGGATTTGAAGCAGTTATTTCGATTGAGAAGGATATACTTACCCCCCCCCCCCCCCGGGAGCTCTATTTTGATGAAATCCTCAATAATAGCATTACCCGGGCGGACCTCAACTTCTTGGATGAAATGAGGGACACTGCAGTCCTATGTATGGCTCAGCTCAAGTAGCAGATAACCAAATATTATAATGCCAAGGTCAAGACCAAATGATTCGAAGCCGGAGATCTTGTTCTTCGAGCCACCATCGCCTCCAGGCCGACCGAGTAGGGCAAACTACATCCGAACTAGGAAGGCCCCTACCTGGTCTCTACAGTTCTCCGCCCGAGTATATACTCCCTAAAAGACATGGATAGCTATGAACAAGACAACCCATAGCATGCCATCCACCTCAAGAAGTACTACCCGTAAGTATTTTCGATCTGGCAAGTTTCATTGCACGACCATGTATTAACAGTTTGCTCGCATACGATAAACTTTTTCGGTTGGGCAATTTCATTGCACTACCAGGTATTAGCAGTTTGCTCACATCCAACAAACTTTTTCGGTTGGGCAATTTTCATTGCACGACCATGCATTATAATAATTTGCTCGCCCACATACGACAAACTTTTATGAATAAAAATGTCTTTGAACACAATCGAATGACTCATGCTTACGTTTCACTTATACGCCCTATCTGCGTGGCCGAATACACTTGGTCCGAGGGGCACGAGTAAAATAACCATGATTACATTTCACTTATACACCTCATCCGTGTGGCCAAATGCACTTGGTCTTAGGGGCACGAGTAAACTAATCACGCTTATGTTTCACTTCCCACCCGCGTGCCTCAAATACTCGGCTCGGGTGCACAAGTACACATAATCGCAATGCATGCTAAACCCCAACCGGCGTCATACGCCCGGTCTGGGGGGCAATTTCAACTCTCAACCCGGCACTACTCCCACAGTCACTCCTAAAGTTTCACCATGCCTAAGGTAAACCATAAGCACGGTCAAACTGGGGGCAACATACTACGGATAGCCGCCCGGGTTACTACAGCTTAATTAAACAATGAAAATTTAATTCAAAATTAGGGCTCATATGTCTGACCGGTATTTTCAAAAACAAACTTGCTCTTTCATTCACCCTAGTAGCATTAATTAAATTATTTTTCAAAATTCTGAGTTGTTTGCACTTGGCGAATTTTACCAGATTTTATCAATCTTTAGCAAAGTCCTGAGTTGTTTACGCAAGTAAATTTTGTTAATTATAAGTTACCGACCGAACTCCATTTGAAAGAATTAAGTCTCATTTAAATATTGGGCTCAAGACTTGGTAAAAGTTTTCAGTTTTAACCATTCACAGCCAGAAGGCATTCATCGTTCATCCAAACAGAAACAAAATAATGGAATCAAATTTAAATTTCATTAACAATTCGAATGAATTACAAACTTTCTATTTACAGAGAAGGTTCATCGCCCTACAATGTACTTTTGTCCTAATTTTCCATAACCCGGCCTTGGGGGCATCCGAATCGCCTTACTTGAGGCTGGCGATAAATTGCTCGTCGACTTCTAGTCAACGGCATAAACCAAGCACATCTCATTGTAACTTCCACCAAGGTTGATATTTCTGGGGTTGAAAACTTTAATGACAAGTACTTCGTTAGGCATGCTTCCCAACCGAAAGCAGATCAGGCAGCTCCCCCTCCTCCAAAGGCGACCCAACAGGCTCCTCGGCAGCTCCCCCTCCTCCAAAGGCGACCCAACAGGCTCCTTGGAAACTCCCCCAACAGGCTGCTCTCCAACTGGCCCATCCTCGGACTTAGAATCAACAGCCTCCGGGTCCTCCAGAAAGTCCATGACTTCTTTCATGTTAATGCCCCTTCTGGCACCCTGGCGGACCGCTCGTTTGAAGCCCTCCAAGAACTGACCGCTAGAAGCCTGAAGGATCATCTTCTTACAAGCCGTCGAGCCCCCCCCCCCCCCCCTTGAACTCATCCACTACCTTCTCCGCCTTCGCAGAGGCCAACTCCAGCTCATTCTTATAGCCGGCCTCCTTGCCTTTCCAAGCATCTCGCTCGGCCTCGAGCTGCCTGTTGAGGGACACCAGGCAGCCTCCGCCTCTACGGCCCTTGCCCCGGTGGCCTCCAGCTTCTAAGAGATCTCATTCTCCCTCTGGGGGGGCCTCCTCCGCCTTCTTAGCGGCCTCCACAGCAGCTTTAGCAGTGCCCTCCTAAGCCTCTTTTAGCTGCTGCTTCAGGCCCATGATCTCCTGAGTGGCCCCACTCGCGGTCGCCACTGCGAGGTTAACCCCCTTTATGGAGCTCATCATCTAGCTCATTGCCTACAACAACACATCGAACAGTTAAAAAAATAATAAGTGTTCTAAAACACGAAAAAAAATGAGTATGATACTTGCACCATCCGGAAGGCGGCATTTAGGGCAAACTCAGGATAAGCGACCAAGCCCATTTCTACCCGGTCCCCATCGAGAAGCAGATTCTTCAAAAGGGCCCGAATGGCAGCCTTCCCACAGTTGGCATCCAGTACGGAGCTCCCAGCAAGCACCGACCAGACGTTCACCAAGTCAGCCTCATCCGCGGCCCTTGACCTCTTCTGGGAATCCACGCGGCCATGATCCCCAGCGGGCCTCTTCTCCGCATGGCCCTTTTTTGCAGAGGCCACCACAACTTTCCTCTTATCTACCGTTTTCCCTCTATTGGCCTCCATGGCTTTCCCTTTATTAGTCAGCCCTGCCACTTAAGTAGGGCTGCCGGCAGAGGAAGTCTTGCGGGCCGACCTCGGCCCTATCACCACTCCACCAGACGGGGCGGCTAGGCCACCAGCAGCTGAGCTCGGATGGCCTAGGCCAGCCTGAGTGGCCTACCCCTCGGTTGCCCATTTGGCTTTCTCCTCCATCGCCATCTTCTTGGCTAAGGCGATAATATCTTCGTGGACACCTGCAAAAAACATGAGGACAGGGTCAGGCAACTAAATTAGCCAAAAAGAAAAAATACATAAGCAAAAGAACCCTAAACCTATATTCATGCTCTATCAGCCAAAAGTTGTCCCTAGTCATGGTGTACGGCCAGGGGCTTTCCGCCTTGCCCATCATGGCAAACACATTTTACTCTTCTAACTACGCCCCGTTCAACTGCATCGACGAGTGGTACACCATCTTACACGGCATTCCCCACTCGGGCAAGGCCAACAGATCAAGCCCTGAGATGAAAAACCACTCCGACCTCCACTTCTTGTGTTTCGACATCGGAGTGATCCACTTTGACCTTCCGGTTTCTTGTTTATGGACCGAAAGGAGGCCTCCGACTGAGCGATCGAGAAATTATGCTAGAAATAGTCCGCCCAGGTTTCCACACCTATACGGTGGCACCAGGCTAAGAAGCCCATTATCTGTACATACGAGTTGGGGGTTAACTGGCTGAGGCCAACCCCCAACAAGGTTAGGACATCAAAAATGAAGGGGTGCAACGGAAACCTAAGCCCCCCTTCAGATGGTGTTCACTAACTCCTACCCAGAGCCCATCCGGCCTACTTTGCATGTACTATCCATCCCTCTGGAGCCTAACCTCATAATCCTTTGGGATCATATACTCCTCCCTAATTCTCACTAGTCAGCGGGAAGCCAGAGTACTTTCCATATTACAATCCTAGTGGTGGACCTGGTCTCTATAGTCTACCTGCCCCCCGATATCATCAACCTCATCGCCGGACCTATCTTCTGATCAGGCTTCTCTTCCATCCACTTCACTGGGACTCGCCTCATCGCCGAGCAAGTCCCTCAGCGGAGCCACCACTCTACTGCTAGATCCCACCGCCTCCTACGACCGAGAACCAATGACACCCCCGGCGGCAGATCCTGCAACTGCCACCTCTTCCTTCTCAACAACCTTCACTACTTAAAAAGCTTGTCCTAAGCCATCTAATGAAGTTTAAAGAGGGATAAAGCTAAAGAAAGGAAGATGAACACAGGAGAAAAGCTTACTTGACAAAGAACTTGAAGAAAGTTTGGAGTTTCCGACGGAGACCTAAAGAACTTCCTAGCGGATCACTGCAAATCTCAACGGGAACAAAATGAGAAAGGGAGACACTCGACCCCTTTTATAAGCTTCCCAATCCGACGATTCGGGCTCCCCTCGATTAATCCAATGGCTATTTAATGACAGTCGTACATGTACAAAATTCGAAAAAGCAATTATTACGGAAGTATTAATGGCATCAAACGATGTGTGAAGCAATGTCTCATTAAATGCTCTAAACAGACGTGCAAACAAGCGGAATACAAGGAGTTGGGCAAAAATTCAAACAGCACACGAATCGCTGGAGACTCATTCGAGCGGCCTTGATCCCGGTCCTTTGTAGACTTGTGAAATTTTCTACTTCACCACATATATTCAAGGGATTATCGGACTCAGAGCTCGCCGGCACACTAAAGTACCCCACCGGGCTGGGGGGACATTAATGGAGATCGTCCCAAATTAGGGTTAGGATTTTCACCTTAGCCCTAATTAGGGCAACGTTGCATCCCACATGGCAACTCATACGATTAGCCATTCTCAAAATTTCGCAAGTTGTCTCGCCCAAAAAAGGACCGAGCCCAGCTCTCGGCCTCCGGAAGGAGCTGGCATCCATCTTTGTCTGACCTGACCAACGCTGTCAAGGACTTTCAAACTATGCGCCTTAGACCCATGCCTTCCTAGCTAGCAGGCCCAATCCATCCCATCGATTGGGCCTGACTTAGCATGGTTCGGGTCTAAAGACCCAAAGGCCATAAACAAGTCCCAAGACAACGTCCAATCAACCACTTAATGCCGACAGCTCTGTCAACTCAAAGCACGTCATGCCTACTTTATCGGACTATGGGTTAATGCAAATTCGACAAATACCACCTCAGTTGCACAAATGAGGGGATCCCGCTCCAAAAAAATAAAAAGAACCAAAGCGCTGCCCAAATACACTCTCAAAACACACAGTAAACCTCTCCCCTTCCATCTTAATACTTCAGTTATCACCTTAATCTCTCTACTAACTTAAACATCAGAGAGGAGAACAAGAAAACAAACCTCTCATGTTGCTCGTGTTTCAGGTGAGCCCACTCTAGTTGACGTATTCTGAGCTGAAGGCGAAGTTTGGACTTGGTAAATGATTAGATTGGTCCCAACAAATATATTCAAGGTATTTCTTTTAATTAGAGATCACTTGTTTCTTTTAATGCCACGTATGATTTCTTGCAACTCTGATGTTCACGGAGAGAAATCGCGAAATACAATGTGCCACATCATGCTACTTACCTAGCTATGTTTATGAATTCGCTTTGGCAAATTTGGATTAATCCTTTGTAAGTCTTTGGGGAGTATTAAGCGAATGTGGCCCGTGCATTCATTTCACACACCCCACCAACCCCTCCCCTCCACCACAA
>JAUMHB010071218.1:0-13218 GCA_032359685.1 Pittosporum tobira | reverse complement strand
AACTTTAACAAATTATTAAAATTTGCTCAATGAGACAAACGGGAAGTTTCACATGTGGGCTCAACTCAAAGTCGCAGTTTATTGTACCAAACAAGACTAATTGGTATAAACCTTTCAAAATTTCTAAACTTATCCAAACGTGAACAACCAAACATGCACATAAATTATTCGTTTGTTAACGATTTATATGGCGTTTAAAGATTATAAAAGTTAAATATAATAAAAAATATTATGTATATTTAATGAAAATTAAATTTTTATATTTAAAAAATTAAATTTAATATCAAATTTTTAATTACGTCAAATTTAAACCACAAACTCAAAATTTATCAAAGTACACCAACAAATCCAGAGAAAGCAGTCATTATCCATTCATAGTTCTAAGGTAAAATATCCCTACTTTTGTTCTAGCCATTATTAGGAATACGGCAGGCAGCCGCAATGCTTTACTTTTTATCTTCTTATTACTGCTTTTATTCTAAAGTTTCGTCTGATCTCGTGATATTTTCCATCAATTTTTTTAATATATACTTTTTTATTTTCTAATTACTTAAAATAAAGCAATTCCATTTCACACCGTCTTTCTGTTTATTACAGTATATAATATTTTTCTGATACTCGAGGATTGAGATTGAAGCAATAGTACTAATCTGCTAAAGTAGCTGGCTGTTAGAAGGAGGAAAGGGGAAAAGGCTAAGAAAAATATTTGAGGACACGGTAGATTTAATGTGATATATTTATTAGTATTGATATTTTAATAAATTAATATTATTTTATTTATTCATTTTTCTTAATTTTATAAAATAACATTATTTTCACATTATAAAATGTCAACTTGCTTATGATAGAACTTTGATTCATTGGAAATTGGCAGAGACACATTAAATATTTTAAATTATTTACGAATAAAATCACCTCATCTCATTTAGAAGTTATTCGTTTAATTAAATAAATTCAAGCTCAAAAAAAAATCATTTAATTTAATAAACTCAATTCAAACTCGATGAGGTCGGCTAAGGCAAACCCTTTTGAGGTAAACTTAATGGCATTAATCCTAAGATTCTTTCAAATTAGTGTTGGATGATGCCAATTGTAATAGCCAATCTCTCATTTTTGTAGGAAAGTGTCACTCATGTTAGCAATTAATAACACAACGAAAATAAAATAAATTAGAAAAAAATCAAAAGAGATAATCATACAACAACACAATAATTTTTACGTGAAAACTCATCACAACGGCTGTAATATCATTATATTCTGAAAATAATACAAAAGTAGCACACATCAATTTTTGTATATACTGAATACAAAGAAAAACCTTTAGCCATAAAAAATATAAACTTACCCTAAAAAAGTCTACAAGCGAAAAATATCAATTCTAAACATAGACAAAACCTGACCCAGAGGTGGGAGCACTGCCCCGTACCTCGCCCCCTCTCCTAAGAGCGAGATCCTCAATTCGTATGCGTGATATGTTGTCACATGTGATGTGTCATCAAATGCGTATAAATCATATCCAACAACTTATTTTCTTAATTTTATAGTTAACAAATTTCCAAATTAAACTCTAGAAGTTGGAAAGAAAAGATGTCGGAATTTATTTTTTTTTAATTGAGCGGTGATAATGGTTCAACCAAATATTCAATTATATCAATTTAAGACTTTTTATAAGTAAGAAATTGTCACAAGTTATTTGAGGATTGCCCTTCTAGGTTTATTCATACAAGAAATTCACACCCTTTTGTTGTTCATAGCACTTTAGCAAATACGCTCTGGCTCCCTAATTCTGTTGAATTAAGTACTTTATCATGATACAGTAATAATTTTAAAAAATCTGATTCTATACTAACTACAAATTTAATAAAATTACGAATAATGTATTTAATAAGATATTTATTATGCCTTAATTAAATATTTTATTAGTCTTAATCACTATGAAAGATATCATATTAATTATAGTATTAATTATGATATTTTGTCACTTACATTACAATCAATAATATGAGACTTTACAATGGAAAAAGTAATTGACAAATTGGAAAAAGTAATTGACAAATGATTTTTTTTTGTGCAGGTGCGTCATAAATGTTACTTATTTAGTTAAAATTAGTTCTAACGTCCGGGGTTATCTGGGCTAGATGCAAATGATTTATAGGATGTTACTAAAAAAAAAAACTCATACTTTTACATTATTTTTTTATGAGTTGTTGAATAAGTACCTTTTCAATTTATAAATCAGTGCGATATATTGATAAGTTTTCGTAAAATACAACATATGACTTTCAAAGTAATTTTTTTTTTGATCAATTTTAAATAGATACATAACATCGTAATTTATAAATTAAAAATTTTATATTACCTTTAAATACGTATAATTTTTTATATTTATTTTTTAAATCATATTTTATTTTATTAACTAACTAATATTGAATTATAACCCGACGTTGCCAAGGTTAGATACAATTCTTTATAATTATAAAATTAAAATTTGTATATTTGTGTAATTTTTTTCAATAAACCATTAATTAAATAAATTTTGAATTTTAAAGTTAATTGAGCATAATAATATAATTTTTTAAGATATAGTTGAATCAAATGAACACATAAAATCTATCCAAATTTCACAATATGCATGATTTAAAGTCAATATATAATAAAATTATAATTAAGTACTAAATAGTGGGGAAGATAATAAGATGATTATATTTAATATTATAATTGCTTTATTTATTATATGTATTGAGTTTTACTCAGTGAGTTACATGTAAAAGTCTTTTTAGCTTTCACTGAGTTGTGGAGTCAAATGTTAAGTTGAGAGTCAATTATGTTTAAAAGTGACAAAAATACAAAAAAAAAATTATAAACCGACTCGGCGAATTTTTAAGTGTTTATATATATGGGTGCTCATAAATATTATTCCATATTTTTTTATAAAGCTGAAAATATAATTAAATGGTTCGGAATTAATTCGTTATTGTTCAATTAAAAATTTAATTTGAGCGCGATTCGAAATATTAACGAAAAATAACTCAAATTACTATATGTCTATATCAGTATTTTTATTATTTTTTTTATTTTTCCGGTTTTAAAATTCCAATAGCGACGCTTCTCGCAGAGTTTTAGTAACCAAGAGAAAAGAATAGAAAAAAGTGACTGAAGCAAAGGATACCGTACGTACATGATCCACTTGTAAGCACGCACACATCAGAGCATCCAATGACTAAAAATATTTTGTTTTCTTATATTTTCTTTTATACTTTTAAGGAAATTGTGTATATAACTATAAATACCGTTCACCTCAAATTTCCTTTTAAGATTAATTATAATAAATTACTCCCTACATACCTGTTTAAATATTATCATTTAATTTAGTGATCAAAATTGATATTTTAAAAATAAAAAATAAAACATATTTATCTATATATATATATTTTTTGAAATTACGAGAATTGAGTTTTGCAAATAAGGTTATGTAATTTATAATGATTATATTATTTTGTATGTATTTAGAAATAAGACTAATTATATATTACTATCACGAACACTTTATCTCGCTTTAATTTTAATAATTGATATTTCAACTGTTTTAATTAGATGATCGAACTCTAATTTGTAACAATTGATCGCATCAAAACAAAAAATTATATCATTTTGAATATATCTTTTTCTCCCTAATTTCTAATTATATCCACTTTCATTTTTTTTATGTCATGTATTAGAGTAGTCAATTGAAAGCATTCACCGAAAAAAAAAAAAAGAAAAAAAAAAGAGTCAATTGAAAGCTCCATCCCATAAAATGACAACTATAATGCATTTTGTTACTTTACTTGACAAGTATGTCTTATTTTTTTAGAATAAAATTTTTAAAATAGTTTTTATATTGAAAATTATGAAAAAATTAATTACATAACATTGTTTTTTATCCTAATGTGGTAAATAGTTGGAACAAATTAATAACTCGATAATTTAATTAAAAAAATAAATAATCTATCAGTGAAGTAGAATAAAATGAAAAAATCAGGTTAATAATATGAAATTATTCCTTAAAATAAATAGCATAATTTATGGCATCTAAAATATTTATTTTAGTTATTAAAACTAAATTAGAATATTTAAATTGATGTGGTATAATAGGCACGTCATTAGTCTTTAATCTAATACTAACTGCATTAGCAGGTGTATATTTATTAAGTTAATTTTACAATCACTAAAGACTAATGATCTATTTATCCCTAAATTTTACTCTATATAAAATTTAAATTTAATAAATAAATTCCTAAAATAAAAAATAAGGCTTTCTTTCCGAAACGGACAAAATTTTGTATAAATTGTCCTTCACCTTCATTCAACTACTAATTTTTTGGGTCACGTCTGTCTCTCCTCTCTCATCGTATACATGTAAGATATATATATATATATATATACACACACACATACATACCAGTTGTACTATTTTACTATTTGCTTGTAATGGCTACAAATATTAAATGAACCCTCAAGTCCGAGATGGTAGCCAGTTAATCAACCTCGAAGCCGATAATCATCTCACTAATAGTGTATTATTATTATTATTATTACAAAATAATAATACAGTTGTATAATCAATCAAAACCGCGTAAGATTACTCCCACCATTTCTTTTTCAATTTCTTTTTTTCTTATTCCTGTTCTATCACAGCTTGTAAGGGTTTCTGGCTTCAAATCTAGGGTTTTCATACCTAATCGTAGCAGTTACTGTTCTTATTTTGATTGTTAATGTTTAATTGGCACTTTCCGTTTCAGTAATTTTTACTCTCTGTTGTTGTAGCTTGAGTATAGATGATGAACGACGGTGCTGATGGATCATCCAAAGTTATATTGTCGGAGCCTAACGGATCAACTGCTGAGGTTTGGTTCTGATTTCTAGTAATTAATGAATTTTGTTGTATTGATCTTCATAAATGATCGGTTATGCTTGTTTTTTGGCCTATTTGCTCCATTTTTGTTAATTATTTAGAAATTCAAATTGGAGTGATGCTATATGCACTAATAGATACGCTATTTGGCTGGTGACGTGTTAGAAATATATTTAGTGGATATTTGACAACACATGGATAGACCTGTCGTTAGAATCAATTACATTTTGCCACATCAGTTTGTGCTCGTGTGTTACGCTATTTGTTTGTGTGTATAACATTATTATTAAAATTGTGATTGTATTATAAATTGAAATTTAAAAAAAAAAAAAAAAAAAAGACGCTCAATTGCTGTTATGTAGTTTTGTGGATTAGATTAGTAAAGGAGTTGGTGAACAAATTGATTCCCTATTTTGGAAACTCACAATGAATTTGATATGTGGAGGTAGATCCTTTTGGTAATGACATAAGGAATCAAAGATATTTGGACTTGTGCATTTTAAAGTGAAGTACTGTAAAGTGCCATGGGCTTAGGAACTACTATTAAGTTGGACTGGACATTTATAAGCTTCCTATTCTATAAAATAAAATGTTTATTTGAAATAAAACTGTTCTTAGACGTACTATTTTGTACGTTCGGATTACTTTTGGATTTTCGGACCTATATTTGATTTCAAGCTTTGAAGGGCCTCAAGTACGAATAATTTCTTTCGGTTTTGTACTTTTGTTTGTCAAATGGACACTTACCGCTATGTTTGAAAAAAGTAATACATCATGCAGGTACTTCTGTATGGTGGGCAGGTTCTTTCTTGGAAGAACAGACGACGAGAAGAATTGCTTTTTGTGAGCAACAAGGTTAACCAATTTTAGTTTTACTTCTTTGGGAACTTAGATATAATCAAATATGTTTGCATACCATTTTCGTTCTTGACTTTTGTGGATTGGTTTATGTGCTAGAACCTGATATTTTATACTCTTGGATTAATCACTTTTACTTACTGCAACTTAAATGCGTGGGTTATAGTTTAGATACCATTCCCTCTATAGTCAACATATTCTGTTGATTTACCTTAACTTATTGAATTTAGTTTGCATTTGTTTTTCTAATGTCAGAATTAACTAATTTCAACTTCTGTCTGTTGGGGGCAAAGGTTGATTCACTGAAGATAATTATATTGGTTTAGGAATTTGAAAACCAATTCTCTCCTGTACGTTGGATTTATTCCTTTAATACACTTGAAAAACATTATATTGCAATCTTGTCAAAGGATATACTACATAGTTGAAAAAAGTAACTGTAATACGTCTGAATATGAAAGAAGACAGTGGCTTTGATGTTTTATTTTCTAATAAATTTACACATTGTGTTAGTATGCTACTGAACTTGTTATAAGGAGAACAAGTTAGCCTAAACCCCAAGGGGGGGGGGAAATGGCAGAGTCCATGAGGCATATCCTCAAGGTTGCTGCCAATCCCATCCTACGGGCTATCCAATCAAAAAAAAGATAGTATGAGCTTGGTGCTTCACTTCTTCTTGAGTGAGGTTTATAAAGCAGGATTCTTTAACCCTTTTGTTGTCTAATATTTACAAGGCTCTCTTTGTGCCACAGACAGTTTGGAAACCACCTAAAGCCATCAGAGGGGGTATACCCATGTGCTTCCCACAGGTTAGTTCTAATAGGACCCAGAAAATATCTCTAGATTTACTCTGTTGGAATTACCATTTCTGACTGTTATGTCATATTGCAGTTTGGCAATTTAGGTTCTCTTGAGCAACATGGATTTGCAAGGAACAGATTGTGGTCAGTGGATAAAGATCCTTCACCTTTGCCTCCAGCTACAAATCAGTCAACAATAGATCTTATCTTGAAATCCACCGATGAGGATC
Organism: Pittosporum tobira; assembly: GCA_032359685.1. Taxonomy (NCBI): domain Eukaryota; kingdom Viridiplantae; phylum Streptophyta; class Magnoliopsida; order Apiales; family Pittosporaceae; genus Pittosporum; species Pittosporum tobira. Next base: position 6,436 of record JAUMHB010071218.1, on the reverse strand, counting down.
TAAAAACTTGGCCACATAGGTTTGTTTGCATATGTAATGTGCACAGACAGTCCTTCCTTTTTCCTGCTTGATAGACGCGAGAGGAAGTATGGGGGTTGTTATCAATACTATGGTTTATTTTTCACATTTAATTTGGTGGTTTTTTGTAGATTTGAGTTACGGCTTCGTATTTCTGTCAGTGCTGGCAAGCTCACTTTGATCCCTCGTGTGAGAAACATAGATAACAAGGCCTTTTCATTTATGTTTGCTCTGCGTAATTACTTTTCAGTATCAGATATCAGGTTTGCCTTGTCAATCAACTAATTAATTGTTACAGTTCACATGAATGGTTGGATATTTAGCCTATTGTCATTGTTTTTTCATTTACTAGTTTTCACGCCTTCGGATTGCACTACAACAGTCACACTTGACTTGATAAAGAATTATGTTAGTTTTTATTTTAATAGCGAAGCATGGAAGATGCTTTATATTATCCTTTTCAGATAGGTTATATGTTGCACTTAAATTTGCACTTTGCAGTGAAGTACGCGTTGAGGGTTTAGAGACGCTAGACTACTTCGATAATTTGTTACAGAAAGAGAGGTACACAGAGCAGGCAGATGCTATTACTTTTGATGGCGAGGTACTATTTGTAGTCTACTTTTCAATTTTGAAGTGTATCTAAATTGGACTGGAATTTCAAACCCCCGGTTGCATAGTATCTACAATTATATCTATTAATATCTCTGAATTTTATTATTATTTTTTCATTTGACATCTATAAAGTTATATAATCTTTTGTATCAGATTGACCGTGTGTATTTGAGCACACCAACAAAGATTGCCATAATAGACCATGAGAAGAAGAGAACTCTTGTACTGCGTAAAGAAGGCATGTCAGATGCAGGTTTTTGTTACCATCTTATTTTCTGCTTGATGTTTTGTTGTGGTCTTTGATTTTTACCCCCCACTTAGGCTTTGGTATTATCACATGGTGTGATTTGCAGTAGTGTGGAATCCTTGGGACAAAAAGGCCAAGGCTCTCCCCGATCTGGGTGATGATGACTATAAAACAATGTTGTGTGTGGATTCTGCTGCTATTGAAACTCCAATTATATTGAAGCCATTTGAAGAGTGGAAGGGTCGTCAAGAATTATCAGCAGTGTCCTCAAGCTATTGCAGTGGGCAGTTGGATCCGTCAAAGGTTCTTCATGGCCTGGCCTGACCCAACCCGACCTCATCCATGGTGCACATTGAGGTTTGTGCTGTTATTGTTTCCTGCGTATCTAGGATCCTTAAACTAAATAGCCTATATTTGAGAAACAAGTAGTATGCACTTTGTAGTATACAACCATAATCATTCCAGAGACATGAAACTTGAGCATCCTCATCTTGCCTTTTGTAAAATTTGAGGATGCCCCTTTGGTGGTAAATGTGAATTTGTTGAATGGTGAGAATGTCACATTCCTCCCTATTCATAAACCCGAGGAATGCTGTGTTTTTCTTTGTACCAAAATATTGTTTATTTTACGATTGTCATGGATAAGCGATGATGTGGATGTAGAGTGAGTTAGTACATGTTCAAGGCATTTTGATAGGGGTATCTTTTAGTCACTAAGCTCCAAATGCAAGTTTCACGAAAACATGTGGCAGTAGGATTAACACTTTGGATTAGAAGTGAAACCAACTATTACCTCATCATTCTTCTTATTGAGCAATTCTGCAGCCAGTACAAACGGAACTTTGGCCTTACTTCTTGTAACCCTAGAAAAGAGTAGAACTCAACTTCTAGAATGGGGAAAGTAGAAACGTCCCATAATTTTCCTTTGCTTCCTTGTCAACTGGATCATCTCCCAAATACAGGTAGGTATAGGCCCTGCAGAGAAGTTCACTTTCAATCTTGCTTATCACCTCACCCATCACTGCAACCCCAAAAGAACCGTTTTCAGATTGAGATTTTTTGCTTGCCAATTGGCCATATAAAAAAAATTAAATAAAAAAGAGGATGAAGAAGAAGAAGTAGAATCTCAAATGCTATATAATTCATTAGCTGTTGTCTGGAGAATGTATCCAGGAAGACGAGATATTTCAATTACAGAATCCTTTGTTAGCTTTGTGTCATCTGATGCTTCATCCATTATCCTTTACCGAGAAATACAAAGAACCAAACTTTGCAATTATTTAAATATTACCGACTCAGAATATTAGATTTAAAAAGATGACTATTAAATTACTTCTTTGTGAGCTCGTCGTTCTCCGAACCAGTGGGTTTCTGGATTGCTGATCCCAGACCTTCATCAAAACTTTTTTTGACCATGCTCATTGTAAGATAAGAATAAACGATCACCATCTTCACCGTCATGGCCACATCACTGTCGATCACCATTTGATACATTTCCCTAGTAGGTTTTGCTCGGGATTTTCCAATCTTTGACCTTAGAAGGTGTTTCGGTTTCTGATTATCGTTATGTATCCCTGTAATTCACAAGTGATATTAGTACTCGTTCTGGAATGTTGTGCAATAGCACATATGTACACCCCCCAAAACAAATCCCCCAATATATGTGTACGTGTGCGTGCGTGTGTTTACGCGAGTGTGTGGATCAAGTATATATAAGTGAAGCATTATGGATTCTGATGGACTCGTACCCAAACCATAGATTTTGATGCCAATGGCGAACATGCTTTTCTTCCTCACACCGGCAGCATTCAACTTCTTGCCATCATCCAATTTTGCCGGGAAGGAAACCCCACTCTTGGTTTCAAACTGAAGTGGTACCTCCTCTTTCTTACCCTTCTCATATTTGACTTTCTCCTTCTTTGGCTCTTCTTCTTCTTCGGTTGCTTTTGATCCGTTATCTTGAATCCCCTCCTTTTCATTTGCACCATCAACAGTCATTGCCTCGGTACCATTCAACTTTGGGTCTCTTGTATCAGCAGTCATTGATTCAGTACCATTCAACTCCTCCTCCAATGTCTCTGGCTTTAAGGTGACCTCCTCTTGGAGCTTTAAGGTGACATCCACTTGGATGGTCGACATTTTTCAAAAGGTTTGTGAGTTGGAATTTTAGAGAAACTAGGTTTATATAGAGGTCTTGCACAGGTGGAAGAAGGTTAGTAGTCAATTAATTTGGCATGTGGAGTTGGTGCTGCCACTCTTGGTCTTACCTTGGTTTCGACAGTTTTAGATAAGCATCATCATCAGTCTTCTTCTGTTGAAGAAGCATTAATTAATAATCGTGCATTCGTGCATATGTAGAATTCCTCATATCGTATCCTTAGGCTAAGAGGACTTATCATGGAGCATGTGTCATTTGTTGAAGCTCGGGGGATACAATCACTTTGTGAAAGTTTATATTGTTGCACCATAACAATGCAAACATCCTGTCAAAATTATGATACCTGCCTGCAGGGGTGATGACTTGTTTAAAGTTCATATGCGGTTTATTTAAGGTTCAACTCAAGCTTACTAAAATAATTCATTTAATTTAACGAGTCGAACTCAATCTATACTCGTGGACACATTAAAAATTTAATAGCATTGAATATTCATGAAAAAGTTTATTGTTAAGTGTTTAATAAGAGATTCGTTCAATTAAACGAATCTAGCTTAAATTTGAAAAATAAAATAAAATATTTACTTAAACAAACCGAACTTGATCTCGCCAAACATTAATTCAACAGTAGCCCAGTATGGTATCTCCCGTTCCAAATCTATTCTCCTTTGTGGGATATGGTTTACAATAGACTAATGCTATGGGAACGAAACAAGTTTCCATTTTCGAAGAAGAGGGTAGCAGATGGTAAATTTAAATGTATCAGAGTCGAATTTCCAATGTTACTCTGCAGCAGCAGGAGACGTGGCTTAACCGCCAAGGGCCAGAAGCTAGCTGATACACAACTGGGAAGCACTGGTTCATTTTTATTGATGAGAGCTAGATTAATGAAGCTTTCAGATTGAATTAATGAATGCATGAAAACGAGATCTTGGAAAAACAAAGGATAAGTTTTAGAAAGGCTGTGTGTTGGAGTATATAACGTAGGAGAGTATTTTACAGTCTCTCTTCATTTTACAGTCAGGAAAGTTCTGGGCATTATAATTTGTGTCGAATTTTTTTACCAGAAAAGAAAAAAAATATATGTACTGAAAATGGAGATTTCTAATAAAATTATTTGGCTATTTTCAATACGTTAAAAGGCATTTTTGTCATTTTTACCACTTTTAAAAATTAAATCACAATAACTTTTTTTTTTTTTTAAATTGAACCTCAATTTTTAGTACTTAAATTTTCGGCGATTTAAAATACAATTTTCGCCGGAGGAAGGATAATAAAGATATTTCACATATGAAAATCAGCATCTCAGCACGTTTGAAGATTTCCTCTATATGCGTGAATTTTTGGAGGAAAATTGGGCAACATATCAACATATCTCGCCCAATTATCTCCTTATATAGCAGTGCTGCCTATACATGACCAAATTGTGGGGAATCCCAACTACTTCTCTTTTTTGAACGAAGGAGGTAGAATAGAGTAGTGGAGAACGGAATTTGCCCGTCCAATGGATCGGATTAGTATGTCTTTGGTGCAAAAATTTGATTTTAGTTCAATTTTTAAAAATGTACTCCAATTCTATTAAAATTATAATATTTTATTTTTAGAAAATTTAATAATATAAAATTTTTAAATTATCCTTATTTTACCAAATGTGATCCACTATTTCATTTACTATTATAATATTATGGCCGACCATTTCATTTACTAATCTAACATTATGGTGCATCATTTCAATCACTATTCAATTATTTAAAATTATAATATCTATATTATATATCCTACCATTTTAATTACTATTTTACTGTTTAAATCATAATATTATTAATGATAATTTAAACAATTTACTCATAATCAAACACATTTCTTGAACTCCGTAAATAATCAAAGTTTTGCAAATAATTTGGGACGGAGGGAGTATGAAAATTGAGGTTCGATTTGAATATTTTTTTTGAATCAAAATTTAATGCCTAAGGCTCAGTTTGATATAAGGAAAACGTGTTACAGAAAATATTTTATGGTAAAACTTTTTATGAGAAAATGGTTTATGGAAAAATGACTTATTTTTTGATGTTTGATAGTCAAGCTGAAAATGAGGATGAAAATGTATTTCTATATTTGGTTTTCAAAATAAATTTGACAATTATGTTATTTTAAATTAATATAAGTATATTTTAATTTTTTAATAAAATAAAAGTAAGTTCTTACAATAAAAATTTGAATTTATTTGTATGTACGTAAAAGCTTAATACTATGATATAACAATAAGAATGTTCATACTTTATAGGAAAAAATTTAATAAGATAGTGAATTTGAAGATTTTTAAGAATAAGAAAATTTACAATTTAGAAAATATGTGTATATATAATTCAATATGAAAATATTAATTATGCATATATTGTGAAAATAAAAATAAAAATATTTATTTTAAAAATAAAATAAATAAAAAGATGATAAGAGTGATTAAATAAAAATATTATAAAGAATGACATAAACATACAACACTCGAACCACTTTTCGAAAAATAGTTTACAGATTTAAATCCGTAAGTCGTTTTTCTGAAATAACAAAGAAATTTTTTGTTGACTGAAAAATAATTTTTTATTGACTGAATTTTTATCTAAAATGCCAAATACTATAAAATATAAAAAATATTTTATCATATAACAAACGAAGCTGCTTCGTTTTAAACACAAAATTAAATATACATTTTAGTCTTTTTCAATAAAGGTTTATAATCTCAAGACATAATTGAATCATTCATTGTATGCTTACTTTTACGGTACTATAAAATTATCAGAACAATCAGTGGAGCCTCACTTTTATTAAAAAGAGAAAAAAAAATACTGTAAAAATTTGGTGCACTAAATTTTATTATAGCTGGAGTGTGTGTGTGTGTGTGTGCGCGCGCACGAGCGCGTTGCGCGCGTTTGTGTTTACGAGGGGAATGTGATTGATGACGAAGTGAGTGTTTTGCTTTTTTCCCCTGAAACAATTTAAAATATATCATTGTATTGCCTTTTATTTTTTGTATATATTAAATCTATTGAAAAGTGTAATATACAAATCTATCAAGCATACAAAAATATTTCTAAAATATAATAAATAAATAAATATTTTTAAAGTCCCTTAAAATCCGCACCAAATATAACAAAAAAATTAAGATAATATAAATTGGATGAACGAAGAGAGTATAATTTAAAATGACAATAATTGAGAGGAATATTCTTAACACTTTCTACTCTTTTTCTTTTTATTTATTTTCTGTTCCAAAGGATGTAAACTTTCTTTTCTTAGTTTTAAGATTACCTTTAAAAAAAACATTTAAAATTGTTCAAGTGATAATGAGTACATGATTAAAAACTTAACTTTCTCTTATCTTTTTATTTTTCTTTATTTTTTTT
>JAUMHB010071207.1:0-13218 GCA_032359685.1 Pittosporum tobira | reverse complement strand
TGTCGAAAACCAATAATTTTATTTAGTACCTCAAAACATCATATTTATAAAGTTAAAATATCGGGTTCTTACAAAAAGGCTTGGTGAAAACTAAATCAAAAAACACACAAAAAAAGTTTTAACTTTTAAGAATTATATGAAAACCAACTTATAAATAATAGTTATTATAAAAAATATATATAGTATAAACTTTGACCAAAAAAATAAAAACAAATAAACATATTATTGATATCATAAAATTACATTGCATCCCACTAAAAAAGGTAGAATGTCAACCTTAATCCCTAACCTAATATAAACAATCGAGATTTAGATCACATAAATAACAGCTCATGCTTGGTATGGGTTAATAACCTAATTCTAATAATCAATTATCCTTTAATCACATAACAAGGTATTTATTATTAGACAAAGTGTACCTTTTCTAAAATTTAATGAATTCACATCATAATTAAATATTAAAATTTCATAAATCGAATAAGTGAAAAAGAAATTAAAAAAAATAGAACGGATGAAGTATGAGAGTGAGAGAACTAACTCATCTCTCGGACCATAAAAGTGGTGTTTTAAGTCTATTTTACACCGCCCAAACTAGTTTAGCCCGCTTGACCCGCTTAATAATAATAATTATTACTATTAAAGTTTTATAATTGATTTTATACATGGGATGTATAATTTTTTTATTTTGTCAATAAGATTTGTGAAATTGTAAAATTAATTTTATAACACAAGTAATTAACAACTTTAATTTATTTTAAATTTAATGTAGTGTACAAAATTTTAAAATTATACAAATATATAATTTAAGACCAATGATTTTGATGCAAGTATTGGAAATTCGGTAAATTCGGTCATCAAAAATTTATAACTCGGAATTGGCTGAAATTTAGTGGACATCTTGAAAATAGACTTTTGAGCACAGCCCATCGCAGTAAACTGGGATGGGCACCATCAATTTTGAATGGTTTTTGGACCTTTTTTTAGTTATTTATTTTATTATGGTAATTTTTTTAATGTTGTTATTTTCAGAATCTATTATGATTAGAATTTTATACGTTCCTATTTAAACATTGTATTGCTTAGAGAACGGTGGTTTTGGATTTTATTAAGATTGATTTTTATCAAACAGAAAACTTTTGTGTTTTATTTTATTCTTTAATCTTCATGTTGTTGGAATTTCATGCGTTTGGCATTAGATTTATTAAATAGAGAGGATACTATTTTGTGTTTTTGAACACAAAAGAAATTAAGGGACATATATTTTTCCATAAGAAACACCAATTAAATTTTAGCTTTTTCACTTTGCTTTCACATAAAGTAATTTTTACACAATAGATTATATTCCCTTAATTATAGCTATATTCATGTATTTTCCCATGAGAAGCATTTGACAATTTTATTTTTGTTTAATAGTTTTTTCAATTTCAGATTGATATTTAGGAAATTAACTATGATATTGGTTTATTTTATTTTTTATTATATTTTTTTTTAAGTGCACAAAAGAAAGCAAAGTAAAACAAAACAAAAAAAGAGAAAAAGTCCACGGCCATCAAGAAAATAGGCCTGGACTTATATATTTGAATAAAAATAAATAAATATTTTTGGCCCGGTTTATTTTTTGCTTAATCTGTTATGACCCGACCCGTTTGCTAAGTCTAATCTATTTATAGACTTATCAATAAATTTGGTATGATCAAAGGTATTCCACCTTATTTAAAGTTTATTTTTCCTATACCCACCTCGTTTCGTGGAAGAAGTAGTCTTTCGATCAACAGCTCTTTCCATGAAGCTAAACACTTTTGGTCATGCCTCTTTCCTGGAAGAAGACCAGTTTAGGATATTGATAGCTTTCGAGCTAGAATGAAAGAGCCACTTTTGTGGAAAATGAAGTCCTACCAAACACAAATCGATTCCATCAAGCACTCAATAAAGACGTTAATCGATAATCATTCAATGTGAAATGGCAGTCTTCCTCATAAAGGAGAGATCAAACAGCAGCTAAAGGCAGTAGCTTCCTGCACTATTTATATGTCTGTCCTGCTTCGATATAAGCAACTACATACTCGCCTTGCCTCACTCTGCCCCGTCTCTTTTTTTTTTTTTTTTCTTTCCAATATTAATATTCATATATTTCACTCATCATGTTATTTTTATTAAATCAAAATAAATTATTTATTAAATTAGAATATAGACACACACAAAGAATTTTTTGATTATTTCTGTTAATATTTTTAATCAAAAAATATTTTTAGAGCGCATCAAGAATTTATATTTTCAAATAATATCCGAGAACTTTATACAATCATTATGAAAATTCCTTTTTTCTTGCAATTAATATCTTTCTAGAGAGGAAAGGGATGGTCAAGTCTCATAATTTACAATCAATTCATTTAATATTTTCTTTTTTAAAGGACATTTTTTCATGTTTAATTTATGTGTGAACGATACTAATGCCCTACCCAGTCCATCTGGAAATAATCTCGGTTCTAACTCAGCTACGGGGTAGAAGATGGATTGCCTTCAAAAAATGGGCAATCCTTTTCCTTTTGTCCTTTTCTTTATCTCCATGCGTTTTCAGGTTGTTTGGCTTAAAACATCTGCCTATATTTCCATGATTATAAATATTAAATATAGACTAAAACAATAAATATAAGAATGATATATATAAATATATAATTAAAGTGGGAACATGAAAATTTTGAGATGAGTAAACTTATTTTTCATACCCGTTTCAAATTAAATACATTTTTTTTTATACTCGTTTCGGTCCATGTTTATACTCCTCATACTCATTTCATTAAGGTCAAATTTAATTGTGTCGAATCGGAATCATGTTAAATTATCGATCTACATTTATATCTTATATTATAAAGAAAAAAAAGAGCTTAAGAATTTATTTTGGTGAAAAAATAAAATTTTTTAATTTTTCTTCATGTTAGCTTCTATAATTTTTTCAAAATATTATTTTCTTTTAAGAAAAAAATTTGCACACACATCTGCGGACTAGTGTATGGGAAGGGACCACAGTTATATCGAACCACACAAACACACATACACGTATTAGAGACCACCGACAGCCACCGAGAAAGATCAATATACGAATATGGGGATATCAAATAAAATGAAGGAGCTTGTCATATTAATTAAATTAGTACAAGAGACACACATGAGTCTTATATCTATAATAAAAATATTTTTAAGAAATAAAAAATAAAATAATTAAAAATTATATAATAATATTTATATGACTGCATCCAAATATGTCTTTAGAATTTTATTAAAAAAAAAAATTATATAAGTGTTCCCCTTTATAGGATAAATATAGATAGACAAAGATATAACGCGCTCAGCAAAAAACTTCGACGTCTGTTCTATTTTACTCTATTTATTATAGCTAGGCATGTAACCAATGTGCCTCACGTATGAAATTGCAATTTGATGTTTACTGAATTGGCAATATTTTATTTATAGCAAAATAAAATAGAGTAAATTGAAGGAGGAAAATAAATAGTGATACGATACTCAATTTATTTTGTATATACTAATAATATATTACAAATTTTACATTATTTTAAAATTAGAAATTAAATACTCTCTTCTTTTCTTCTTCTTCTTTTTTTTTTCCAATAAAATGGGACTCCTATTTTCATTTAATGATGTTTGGCCCGATTCTCAAGACATGTCAAATACAGTATTATCATTGTTAGGGATACGTGTTGACGCGAGTAAGGTGCTGAATGTGCTAAGTCAAAGACTAATCAATCCCTAATTTTATTTTTGGGTCTTAGTTATATACGGAGAGGTACGTATATTTTCTTGAAATAAGTACATATTGAAAAATGAAATATAAACATCAAGTCGAAAATTCGATTATAGAAAACAAAAATAGGGGCCACAATGCCACATTCACAAAAGTAAGGAGGTAGACTGCAAACCTAACAAACAACGAGTGAGTTGAGCATGTGAACACTTCCCTAGTGGTGGGGAACATAGAGCCAAACAGTCCCCATAGGGCACATGGTCTGAGGTTTTTATTTAATTAACTCGAATGTTCGGCGTTATTCGGATTAAACATAATTGTTTATTGATATATTATAATATTTTATATAAATTTTGTAATATTTAATTAATTTTAAGTTAAAATAATTGATATTATGTATATATATTAATAAATTATTTATTTATTTAATAAATAAATAAGTTTTTAAATTTTATTTTAAAGCAAACTTTTGATTTTATTTTTTTTTGTAAATAATAATCTATTATAATTTTTTAAAGTTGGTCGAATTTATGTTCATATATAAAAATAAATTAGAAGTTATTTGTAAATTTTTATATGATTGTTACCCATTTTCTAATTCCTTTATGTAATTAAACTTATTAATATACTTAAATAAGAATTATGTATTAAATATAATAGATATGTCATATTAAAGATAATAGATATGTCATACTTACTTTTATTAATAATAATTTTGTTAATACTTTTGACATTTTCCATTATGGAATGAAAATGGGTTTGTAGAATAAATAGCATATTGATAAAAAAATATTTTGTACTTATATACATGTTAGATGTTTAAATTTAATAATTTCTAATTAAAATATAAGCTAATGGTGATTTTTTTAACATATATTATATATAAAAAATAATAGAAAATTCATATTTATTTTTACTGTAATATTTTTTTAGCAATAAATTTATATTTATATATATGTTAGAGGCTTATATTTAATAATTTATAATTAAAATATAGTTAAGTGATATTTCGGTAAATGAGTTGATAATGAAAAGTTATGTATATTTGAAAATAATGAAAAACCAAATTTATATATCATTAAGCGAAACATAAAATATTTAACATTTTGAAATTTATTTTATTATATGAGTTTAGTAGAGTGGTAAACTTACTCATAACTTATTGAAATGACTCAGGTTTAAATTATGACAACTACAATTAATTTTTTTAAAAGAAAAATATTTAAAAAAATAACTAAATATTGAATTAAAATAAATGTTTTGTGTTTTATATATATATAGATAGATAGATTACTTTTTTTTTTGGGTACATAAGAAATTACAAAACAAACTACTTCAGCCCAATCCACTCCACACCATAGCTTAGCACGTGGCTTGAGGTTGTCCATTTATTGAGAAATTTCTCACAGTTCATGTTAATTCTATATGATTTTGGCCATAGCATTAAAAGTGGGGTCAGGAAAGTTTGGGTCACCAACCAATAACCCTAGCTAAGATCGTGGATGTTGATATCATAATGATTAATGAAAAATAGAGTTGAGGAGTAAGCATTTATACCTCAAGTATACGTTATTGTTGTGCTGATGTGATGTAATATTACCTATACAAAATTTTTAAAAATTAATTAATTAATTAATTATTTTTTCTTTTAAGTTTGGTTAAAAAAATCTCATAATTTATGTTAAAGTAGTTATCTCCTAATATAATTGGATTATTAGATGCACATTTAATTATTATTTTTTTATATTAAAGTAGTTAATATAATTTTAAAATTATGCATGTACACAAATTTTAACCTCCCACACTCCAAAACTAAAAGGCCACATGTCTTATCGTTTATCAAATCATAATAATACATGATCTGATTCTTGGGTACGAAGTTAAAGTTTATGCATTTCACACTTTGAATAATTTATAAAATATATATTTAATATATTGAAAAAAAAAAAGAATATAATATTTTAAACCAAAGTTTTGTAGTGTATATCACCCAACTACTTTAAAAATATAAAGAATTAAAGAATTTTATATTTCCTAAGTCTATTTACATATAAGCAAAGTATACAAAAGAAAATATTCAATTGAAATATTGTTATTACAAAATACAAACAATCCATGTGCATACTAATTTCAGCTGTGTCGGATGATGGTCAAACATTCTTAAACTCGTGAGTCGTGCTGCCAGGTGACCGTGGAAACGAATGACAGTAACTTATCAACAATAATTTAAAAAGTTAAATTCTTGTTGATCAATCAATCATCATTATTATAATATAGTAAATGAAAACTCTTAAGACCCGCATGTCTATTAGCAATCAGAATTGGCCCAGAACGGTTTTGGGCCGGTTGTTGTTGGCACGAATTTATTTACGTAGACACCATTTTTATTTTTATTTTTGTTTTGTATTGTATACCGAAAAATCCAAAAAAACATGGCCATGCAAGCTCAATCAAATAGATAGTCCATGCATTTTTTGGATTAAAAATTTGGGTACCAATTGGCAATTGCCTTTTTGAAATTCACTTTTTGGGTAGATCAAACATCATTCTCACCTTTTAATAACTTCCACGCAAGAATGAAACAAAACTTTAGCTAATAATTCTGCAAATCCACTTTCCCCCTTGGCTACTTTTAATTATGAATTCCAAAAATTTGTGCTTATTTAATAACAGCTTCTTGCCTTAAGCCATAAAAGGTGGTTACCAGCTGATTCTTCCATGTATTTTAATTATTTTTTAAATAAATATTAAATAGCCGTTTAACATTTTAATTGATTGAATGTTTAAAATCGATTAATTTTCGTTTACGTATGACTATTCGATTAGAATTATTTAAACGCTAGACTCTTTATCTATCGTCTAGATTCGTCTATCTATATTTTAAAACTGATTGTGTATGATGATTATGAACTAACCTGATGGGCCATGAATTAATGATATCATAGATTTTTAATTGTTATTTATCAATGTAACAGCACCATAATAGGAGGATTAGACTAGACACCAACTTAACTTTTCTAATTAATTTACTGTTTATTATCCATAAGCTTTATATGAGCGTCAGACAAATATAGGAGCTTTGACAGGAAATAAATGGCGGTCACTTCACGCCAGCGTAATCATTTGATGTATGAATCAGATCAACAAAGCACACCTTCATTAAAAATTAATTTTTTAAAAAAAATTAAAAATACACAGAGAGAGAGAGAGAGAGAATGTAATTGGCTTTAATCAGCCTGTTTACAGCTTAGACAAGCTAACCACTCCATGATTATACCCATCAATCATCACAAAAACACAGGAATCACAAAAAATACGCAATTTTTTCCCATGGAAAGATTAATTGAACCGGTGTAGCATAAACTGCCACTGAAAATCAGGTTTCCACCATTGATGAATTCCATGAGACTCCTTGAAATCCTCACAGGGTTTCACATTCGTAGTCACATAAGCTGAAGGAAGGAGATGCGATGGTTCTATATCTTTCACCAGAACACTCGAGACTAAACTCCCAATTGAATGTTGCGTCGCGATTCTCCCAATTTCTCCAGCACCCAGTTGAACCATTTTCTCCCTGTGTTCAAAATACCCGATATATTCCGAGCAAATAGGATCAGTTGGATTCAGAAATAGGTAAGGAATCCACGTGGATAGTACACTAAACGATTCTTGTCGTTCTGGCTTTTGACGCTTACTATTTACAGCAGCAGCAATTCCAGCCGTGATGATACTGCCAGCAATCCGAATGCCATGCTTCACTTTTTCGTTTTTGATTCGCTCTATTGGTGCCGAAATGAATGGTGGGTTGAAAAGGTAAGTTTCAATAGGACAACTCTTTTTCACCATGTTCTTTCCAGTCACCAATGCTATGGCTGAACCTAAAGAATGTCCGGTCAACCAGATATTTGCAGGTCCGCAAATGGACACCATTTCTTGAACAGCTTGCATGGCAATCTTGAAGCGGGAGCTTTGATGAAGTCTATTGCAAATGAGCTGGAGGTCCAACTTCAGATCCTGTGCCCTGTTACCCGGTTTGGGAATTGTGCCTCGAAAAGCAATAACATATCTTGGGAGGTTCTGGTCTAAATTGTTAAAGTACGAAGGAGGAAACTTGAACTCGTAAATGGCACCAAAGATTGAAAGATCGGAATCGTCCACTAGCACTCGGATTAACTGAAAATGGAAGAATTCCCACCAGGGAGGAGCAAGAGCTTGAGGACCTTGGCGTTGCTGTTGGCGGTCACGTTATAGAATGTACGTACCCTGAACCAAGCTGGCAGCAATGGATGTTCGATGATGTGAGTTTTTCCTGCAAGAATGTAAAATAAATATATTTTCTCAAAAGGGCTTGATATGAAAGGTACCTCAAATCTAAAAGATTAAAGTTCAAACCACTCGAAATAGGAATACTTCGACAATAATGAAACAATAAAATGATTCTTGAATCACAGCTTCATTGATGTTGAGGCTGCCTAATAAGATGAAGTAGGCTAGGTTCAAATCTGAGGTATCTACCTTTTGCTAATAACCTTTATTTATTTAATTATTTATTTAAAACACGGTCTTCCTCTCCGAACACCCCACATTAAAAAGACCATAGAAACTTGTTGGCATTTCTTTATCGAGCCCCTGCTGAAAAAAATAGAGAAACAGGGTGCATATCCAATAGGACCGACAAATAGGCTTCCAATGCAGTAAACTGACTTCTCTCAGCATATATGGGATTCTACATACAAGGCTGAACTGTTGGGCTGTGTGAAAAGTTGACAAATCTAAGTGTAGATGCCATCTTACCAGTCGATAGCAGTCAGATGTAATGCGCCTGAAAGGCCAAAAATTTCCTTCTCAGAGGCCATGAAGGCAAAAATTTCTTCTTTCTATCCGTCTCAGTTGGAACTGTATAACAGGGGCAAAGGAAAAGGAAATAAATACGTAAAGGTCGCACCCGGTACGTAAAAACTTATAATATGTTAATAATCATCCAGTATCCATCAAAAGACTAGTAAATGAAAAGCACCAAAAAATTTCTAAATACTATCCAGTTTTTCAACCACGCATGGAGCGTCTTCTACTGTTTATATTACAAGGGGTTGTAGAGCTTCTAGGATTTCAATTATCTTTGGATACTATAAAATTATATGTTGGCCATGTGCAGATACAAGCCAAAGTTATGGCCAATAGAAATCAACTACCCCTCCGTCCCATTTTTGTTGCCTTCATTGAAATACCGTACAATTTAAGAAAGTGGAAGAAGGAGTAAAATCGAGCCGAGTGTAAGGAACTTGGCCCCGAGTGCACGAGATCTCGAGTTCGAATTTTGTGTACAACAGGAAAATGATCTTCAGAGAACTCCTCTCTTATGGGTCAGACAGGAGTTCAATCCCGAATTAGTTGGATCTCAAATGGGATATCAGACACCGAGAGAAAACCAAAAAAAAAAAAGTTAAAATTGACAGTCTGCAAGTTTTACTGTTCATGGACTCACAATTAGATTTTATTAGATGGTATTGATTTATGTGGTGGGCAATCAAGTCTACTTTACCTATTAAATCAAACGCCTCCTCAGCGATTCTAGACATCATCCAATCTTTTAAAAATGCCGTTTCAGTCTTCTCTAAAAAGTTAAAACGATGCCTAGTAATCACAATCACAGACCTATCCAAATCTATTTATCCCAAAGATTATTGGTCTACCAACCATGTAGGTATTTCAAGATTAGTATCGGAAGTTTAATTTTAAACTGGACGATCAGATCTGTGATTAGGCTTTGGCCGTGGCCGTGCTTGTGCAATTTTTGCAAAAATGTTCATGGCCCGGCTTGCAATATCAGATGGAAAATGATTATTAAGAAGAGAGATTACCTCAGAACGGAAATTAGCGTATGGGTATATCAAGATCACCACACATATTTGCAAAAGATTGTCACATGAATGCTATAATTTCCCTGAGAAAAAATTACAGCATTGAAAAAAAATTATGTTTATACAAATGAAGCAAATGGTATGCAGCCAACTAATCAAAGAATTGATAGAACATTAAAGTGGGCTTGGTTAAACATTGTACAGAACTACCGGCCATTGGCAAGAAGCTTACCCAATTGAAGCTCTTTACACCCCTAAAGAGAACCGGAGAATTTGAAGAATAAGTAGCAGCATCAGAAGAAAGTATGATCAACAATAATCAAACACAAGTTGGTAAACCATATAGGGGAGTATGTAATATTTTCACAATATGAAACTAGAAAAGAAAAAAAAAAAGAAGTCAACGGGAGACAATTTAAGTAAGTCAATGAATAATTTAAGGGGAAACGAACAGCAAGCTTTACATCTTTCCAAGCATCATCCTCTAATAGTAGAATATACTAGTATTTCACATACATATGGTTGAGGGCTGACCCGGCACTTCACGAGGAAAGAATAACTTGTATCCTGTGTGGCGAAGGGACCTTCACAATCACAGCTGCAGCTTTTCCTCGTTGACATTGATATTAACTGTCACAAAAAACAAAAATGAAGAAAGACATAAACCTTTTTTGTTATAATTAATTAAGTTATTAACTTGTCTCAAGCTCAAGCGGGTTATTTTTGTGATCTAAAATTTGATTATTTATATTAGGTGAATAATTAATGTGAGCGTTCTGGTGTGTTTTTATGAATTTATAATAAATTTTTTGTTTTTACTTTTTCATGGTCAAAATTATACTGTATATATTTTTTTATAATAACCATTATTTATAAGTTGGTTTTCATATAATTTTTAAGAGTTGAAAATTTTCTTTTGTATATTTTTGATTTAATTTTCACCAAGTCTATTTTCTAGATTACAATAATTTATGTATTTATTTTGTTTATATATTTTCTTGAATTTTAAGACCTAGCTCATTTTATCAAATAAATATTAAGTGTGCATATTAATATTTATGCATATGTCAAGTTTTTTTTATTATATAGTAAAATATAATAAATTTTGTATATGTTATAGTATTTTGTATTATGTCTGAGTATGAGACTCTATTTAAATAAAAAAAAAATTATCATAATAGGCTTCTCATAGTTCAAATAATACATAGTATTATATATGACTTAATTACAAACTTGGTAAGACGGTCAAATCTTATGACCAGTAGGAGGACGAAATTTTTTCTTTTTGTCTCTTTATATATTGTAATTGATCATCCTATAATTTATTTTTAAAAATAAATAATTTAAATTTTTTTTGTTTTAATTAACTTAAAAATAAATTACAAATTCAATACAATAATGTTTATAGTTTATTTTAAAATTTGATTAACAAGTACTTTTCTTACACTTTATAATTTATTTAAATTAATAAATATATTTATTTTTTTTTTTGAAATAAGTCAAGACAAACAAGATCACAGTACTTACTCCATTCTAATACCATTTTTCAAACCAATTTGTAAATCTTAAAATTAATAAAAAAGTATTTTTTGGCTATAAATTATTATATTTTATAAAATAACTATATATATATATATATTATTTTTTAATTCAAGTGCTTGTTAATTTTAGCTTTAAAAATATATAAATAAATCAATGATAAAAATCAGTAATAGTCTCTCTTCTTTTTTCTTTTGAAAGGGTAGTGAATAATAGTCTAATTTTAACACGGATGTGCTGTATAACAATGTTGGCGGACAACTAATAGAATTGGTCCTTAACTGATATCAGGGTCATATCAATTGGGCCTCAACCGATAGCAGGGTTGAAGAAATTGGGCCTACGAATGCTGTGTTAGTTACATCGTTGGGCTAGACGTATCCTGTAACTTAATTACTTCGTTTGTTTAGGAGTAAGACGGTGATGTATAATCTAATATTCGCGTCTCTCGGAGAATAAACAAGAAGATTTACTTTACTGAAACCGTTTAACCTCGTTCTTTCTCTTTCACATATTTTATCCTTGTAATTTACTTCTTCAAATCTGCCTGTTTATGATGCTAATTATTGCATAGTTGGATTAGTCTTGTGACACGGAGTTGTGGACATAAAATATTTTTCAAAGTTCTAATTAAGCCTGACTGCAGATCAATTTACTAATGAGTTTTCATTTTTTTATTTTTTTATTTTTTTTTTCATACAAACAATAAGAACATGAAAGAAATTGTGTTTATGCTTTTTTCTATATTTTTTTTATTTAAATTCATTATAAAATTCTTATTAGTACCAAAGATAAAATTTTGTTGACATAATACAAATAACCTACATAAATGTTATTTGTCACTAATTATTTTACTCTTAAACGATTGTAAAAGAGAATTATAGTGTCTGTATATGTGTCACGAAATAAAATATGAGAGCAAGATAGATGCATTCTATTATATTTTATCAAATAATTATCTTAAATAAAATGACATTTGTTGATTATTTTGTATTTTTCTTTTATGTAAAAAGTGTAATTTTTCTTACAATATTGTATTCTTTTTATTATGATGTATGTTACGGGATTCATCATAGTATATCTATATTTTTCTAATATAATATGTCGTTACAATAAATGTTTAACTTTAAATTTTGATTTAAAAACGAAAAATTTATTTTCATTGTATCCCACCAACATAAATTCAATACCCTATATTAGTTTTAAATATAGAAATATTTTTAACTTTTAAAATTTACTTATTAATTTGTCAATTAAATTAATGAATTCGTTTAAATACAACCCATACAACTATGTAAATATTTGAAACTAATATAAAAAAAAAAAATTATATTTTTTAACCCATTCAAAATCAACTTTTTAAAAGTTAATAATATTTTTTATATTTTAAAACAAAAATAATATTAAGTACTATAAATTACTCAAGTAAAAGTAATTATAACTTATATATACTAAAATTCTATAAATTAAAATATTTGTCTATTGTTATATTAACTAGTGCAATCGCTCGACGTTACTCGGGCTATACTTATTTTCTAATATTTTTTATTTAATAATTTTTATAAATACTATGATTATTGTGTTTTCTACAAAATTGTAATAATTTTATATATTATAAATGTCCTCTAAATTTTATCAGATATTGTTAAGAATTGGGAAATCCAAAATAATTATGACAGTGATAGTTTGTGTTTTTTGAATATAATATTTTTCAATATTTAAAGTTGAAGAAACCATACAATTTATTATATTACTAAAAGCAAAGTTATTTGAAATATTACCACTCGTTCATAGGAACCATGTCAATTTTTACTTTTCTACTTTCTAATATCTGGACTTCAATTACGCTTAACAAGTACTGATAAAATATGCAAGTGCAAATTTATTGAGTAATTAATCAGATTAATGATAGTTTATAGATTTTTATGTTTTTTTAGTAGGGCATACAACTCAGATATTCGTTTCTTTTGTTTTTCCGTATGATATCGCTATATAAAGCCAAACTAAATTTATTTTTTAGAATTGATGGAATATCATCTTGCTTTTTGATGGATGATC
>JAUMHB010071196.1:0-13221 GCA_032359685.1 Pittosporum tobira | reverse complement strand
GGTAGTCTTGTCCCACATTGGTTATGTAGATATATTGCATGTATTACTAGCCTATATAAATAGGTCTCTTTTGTACAGTATACAGTGTGATTCAATATACAACATTACTTTCAATAGGATAATTCTTCTAGCCCTAATCTTTTTAGGAGATAGTTATCCAGAGATGCAGAGATTAAGATTCATGAAGTATATCAAGTGTCCTAGTCATCCGTCTTCTACAATCCTAATAGGGTTCATTGGCATTTTCGGCTCGACTTGAGAAGGGGTCCACAAAGCCTAACCCTAATTTTGGATTTTGGGCCCTAACACTTTTTTATTTGAAATATACTTCCAAGCATTGTCTCGTATTTTGGAAATCTAAAGATTATCAAATTCACGTCTTTTGTGACAGTGATTTGACTGGTTGCCCCGAGGATCGCAAATCCACAGGGGGTTACCGCATTTTTGTTGGTAAGCAGAAAACAGTCTCCAGCTCAAGCACCGAATTTTAGTATCTCTTACGGGGTGGTGCTGCGGTGTACGGCTGTCCTCTCTTATATATCAAGAACTCTTTCTACCAAAATCAACAAAGCCACCGTTAATATGGTATGACAATGTAAGTGCACTTTATCCGTCCGCTAATCTAGTGTTCCACGAGTAAGTATTCAATGTGATAGTAATACCATTTCGTTATGCTGATGTGTTGTCAATGGCGGAGTCAACTTAAGACCCAGAAGAGTTGATGCTCGCTCAAATTTTTGAGGAATTAGTGTGTCTATATATATTTTTATTATAATAAATATACATATTATAGAATTTTAAACTAAACATATATTTGTCTTAGTGGGGGAAGAACTTAATTTATAACTATGAGGTTAAAGAGTTTGAGTTACCTTACCTATAATATCACACCATACATATAATTCAAGAGAGACACATATATGAAGTCTTATTTGATCAATCAAAAGAGGAGACATAATTAATTAAATATGAGTCACATATTTATTTCTCATAAACTATGTACGTATTGTAATATATTACGTCAATGTGATAATGTGGTACCACCATTATTCAACGCCCGAACCAACATGTGGAGATAAGATTTACACTTTGTTCGGGATCTCGTTGCAAGCTAAAAGTTTCAAGTGCAGTACATCAGCGCCATGGATCAACCTGCTGACATTATGACCAAGCCGTTACATGCAAACAGATTTCCCTTTCCTGCCGACGAACTGACAACTTCTCAGTTTGAAGGAGGGTATTAAGGCATTATCCTCACAGGATGTTATCACGTGTTCCATCAGATTAGAGAGCCACAATTATGTGATAAATTGTTTTTTTATCCCCAAGCACGTAGGTCAGTTAGTGAGGAGTTGTGCTAGATTAACAAGAAGTCTCGTGTTCGAACCCTGAGAACGCAACTGTGTTAAACATTGGAGGGAGAGTTTTACTGCCTATATGATCCTACCCGGCTCCAATGGGATACCGGATACTAGGAGGTCAAATAAAAAAAATAAAAAAAATTAAGGGCTTTTTTGATAGAGCGTATCAATTTTAGTTCAAATCTAATTTCATTAGAAGTTGGATAAAAGATGCAAAATTAATTTTTTTAACTTATAATTAGGTTATCAAACTTAATTTTTTTATTTGCACTTGAATTTTATAATTTCTAAACTCTCAATAAGCTACTACAAACAAGCACTAAATGTATGTTTGGTTTACTGATTTTTGGGAGTTTTTAGGCTTTTGAATCAAAAATGATAGTCAAAACATGTTCGCAAATTAGTTTTTCAACAGTTATTTAAGCCGAAACACATCGTATCAAAAACAATGTTTTGAGTTTTTGGACATTTTCATGCGTGATTAATTATTAAAAATATCTTTGTACTTTTAAAAACTGCTATATTTCTCTTACTTACCTTAATGCACATACTAACATATCGATTTTAAAATAAATATATTTTTTAATAATAACAAATATATTAATATAAAATTATTTTAAAAATTAATAAAATTTGCTAGAAAATAAAAAACAATCTATATATTTGAGCCCGATAAGACTATAAAATATTCTGCATAACTTTTAAAGGACATTAAATAAAGGTTCATCTATTTAAATAATTATTATGTGAAATTAATATGGTTGCAATAATAAAAAAGAATACTCACGTCCCACTCAATGAAAAAAATATGCACTCTCTTCAAATTAATGCATTAGTTTAGTAATAAATATTTTAATAATAACAATAAATTATCAACATATATATCAAATCAACAAAATAATTAATATTTTGGTTATTTTATTTTATTTCAATCACAACATCTATAATTTTAACTAAACAATAATTATATTATACATTCATCAACCATAAATTACCAAACATAATTCTAAATTTTTACAAACAGTTACAATTGTACAAGTTACAACAACCATAAAAATGAATGAACCCTATCCATTGTAGTAGCTCAATTGTTGTAGAAGTCCTTGTAAATTGCTACATGTATCTGTCATCGGCTAGTAATCAAATATACCGACATATTTTCTCTCCATAATATAAATCACTTCTAAGTAAACATAGTAATGTTATGTTTACGATAAAATATTTTCATCTCAAGTACGAAATTTATATCATAATATAAATATGTTTACAAGGTAATTGAGATAAATGCATAATATATAGCTTTTAATAATTGAAGTCATACATCCATGTTTCACCAAGTTGTATTTTCATGTTAAACGGCTGCATAAAATTGAATCTGCGTATTTTTGGATTGTAGCTTTTGAATTGTCAAACATATATGATATTGCGTTTTGAATTTAAAAAAACCTAAAAAATTCAAAAAGCTTCTACACAAAAAATATGCTTAATCCACTTCTCATCAATTCCTTGCAAAATATGTACGATATATGCACATTAGATCGGGTTTCATGATTAATGGTAAGGCAGTGCTTGGTGCCTACTATGTACTAATCCATCAACATCAACTTTAGAGGGTGAATATGCTTTCCATCCAATCAAATGAAAAACGAAATACTTGAGTTGAAATTTTGGCGCTTTCCAGCCCTCTCTTATCTTGAAAAGCACATATATTTGAGTTGAAATGTTAGTGCGTTTCAGCCTTTTCTTATCTTGAAAAGCGCAAATATCAAATTTAAAAAAAAATTAAAAAAAAAAAAAAAGAAAAAAAAGAAGTAGTACGAAATTAATGAGACAAAGTCCACAAATGCACTCACAAACCAAAATGAGACCTCCAAGAATTACAAACCACTATTTCCTAATATAGCATGAGTATTTCATTTCATACTTTAAACCATCATTTCAAATTCATGCAATTCATCCCACTCCCATCATTTTCAAAAAAGTGATTGAAGTAAGTTTAATGGGATGAGATTCTAGGATTTCTTTTCCAAAATAACTCCATAATGCAATTCAAAATTATTACGGAAAATGTAGTGAAGGATTTGGAAACGAGAATTGCTATTCTTACAGTAAAGATACACTAAAATCTCATCATTTATGATAATTTTATTTTATATTTTAAATATAAATTAATATTTTTTATTATGAAAATAAGAGTTTCTTTTGAAAAATCAAGAACCAATTTTTAGTGTTTGGCTTGTGGTTTCTCAGGAGGTAGTAGGGGGAAATTAAAGAGACAATGGAACGAACTAATTGGAAAGTATGACATGAGAAAATCAAGTGGCATTGACATTCTAGATGTGACGGCTCTTACTTTATTGGAAATTCATATGATCAGTGATTCCATCGGAATGTATCATGTATGTGGTCAACTTTTAGTTTAGCTTGGCTTACAAGAAATAAAGCGGCTTGGCTCTAAATGTTCAAGGCTTTGAGTCCCATGCTTCTGGTCTAGCCATGTGTTAGAGCCGGGTCTAAAATAGGGTTGGCTCTCGTGATTGAGCTCGGGGTTGAGCCCGGAGAGTTCATCGAATTCAATTAGGGTTCTTAAAATAGTTGTGAGAATATTGGTTTTTAGGTATAGATTTATGTCTAATCAATTTTAGTTCTTCTAATGATTTATAGAATGAAAATATAGAGTCATCATCTTATTTTTAAGGAACAACAAAAACCTAAAGAACTAGTCTACAAAAATCAGCAAACACGAGTTCAGGGACTTGGTTACGAATTAGGAAAGTCACTGTTGTGACCACTCCGACCTTTAACCAAGTCCAAACCTTGTTTCCAGTTGGGCACACGTTAATGGGAGCAAGTTCACATGAAACACGGGCAACACGAGGGGTTTGTTCCCTCGTTCCCCTCTCTGATGCTTAAATTAGTTGAGATTAAGGTGGTAATCTAAATATTAAGTAAGAAATGGTGGGGTTTACTGGTGTGTTTTTAGAGAGGATTTGCTCCGGTGAGTTTGTATTTTTGTAGAGCTTGGTCTCCTTTTTGTGAATTTCGAATCCCCCTCTCTATGGTTATGAGGCGGTAATTGTAGAGTTTGCCTTGACCCGCAACCCGATAAAGTAGACATGCTACGTCTGCTTTGAGTTGATAGCAGGTATGACGCGTCTCCTTTGAGTTGATAGGGTTATAGGATTAGGGAGCTGATTGAACATCGCATGGGAACTTGTTTTATGGCCTTTGGTGAGCTCGACCCGGGCCAGGTAGAGTCAGGCCCAATCGATGGGATGGATTGGGCCCGCTATCTGGGGACGCCTGGGCCCAAGGCGCATAGTTTGAAAGTCCCCGACGGTGATGGTCTGGCCAAATTGAAGTGAGTGATCAACGAGGCCCGCTGGTGGGGACCTCAGATTCTATAAGGACTAGATCTTCAGTCTTCGGTCTTCGAGGATCTCATGGTCCGAGCGATCGATGAGGTCGGGGACCTCGGATTCTGCAAAGACTGGATCTTCAGTCTTCGGTCTTCGAGGATCCCATGGTCCAAGCGATCGTAGAAGTCGGGGACCTCAGATTCTACAAGGACTGGATCTTCAGTCTTCGGTCTTCGGTCTTCGAGAATCCCATGGTCCGAACGATTGACGATGTCGGGGACCTCGGATTCTACAAGGATTGGATCTTCAGTCTTCGGTCTTCGAGGATCCCATGGTCTCAGCAATCGACGAGGTCGGAGACCTCGGATTCTGTAAGGATTGGATCTTGAGTCTTCTATTAACCATGTAGCCAAGAAACTTACCGGCGCGGACGCCGAAAGTGCATTTGACCGGATTGAGCTTTTTGTGGCTTGCTGTCGTTCAGGGGCCATATCCCTACGTTTTTCTCACCGGTAGTGTCGGGGATCGACAACTTATGGACTGCTGTGTTCGCCAATCCCCGGCATCTCGTCAGGAGTGGAAGCGAGGATGTGGGTGTGCTAGACCATGTTGGTGAAGGTATCGAAGCTCAGCTAGTGACCCGGGATCGACTGTTATTTTTTGGTTGGGCGGCGCAGGAGTGAGCTCAATTTCTCTAGCTACGACTTCGGCGCTGAGTCGTGAGGTTGAGCATAAGTTGACGCTAACACTACCGGTTCAGACGGCTGGGGTGCTGGTTGAGGTGTTGGCCAGAAGTCAACGAGCAATTTACTGCCGGCCTCGAGCAAGGCGATTCGGATGCCTCCAGGGTTGGGCTCTGGAAAGTTAGGGTAGGTCGACATCCACTGCTCTAGTACAATCTCCCGATCGGCCAATATCTTCTTAAAGGAAGGGGTTGCCTCAGGGATGCTGTCCCCGAAATTGACTGGAATATCATCGAACCGCCTATCCAGGGGCTCGAGAATCATTGTATGTTCTCTTTCGGTGCCGTGCATATCCAGCGTGGGGTTTACAGTACTCTAATGGGCTGATATGTGTGTTGAAAATGTTTAGTATGGAGATAGATTGTGTAGGACAAAGATGATCCTCCTTCTAGCGCCAATTGTTGCGACCACTCCGACCTTTAACCAAGTCTAAACCTTGTTTCCAGCTAGGCACACGTCGGCGGGAGCAAGTTCACCTGAAACATGGGCAACACGAGAGATTTGTTCCCTCAGTTCCCTCTCCGATGCTTAAGTTAGTTGAAATTAAAGTGGTAATCTGAATATTATGTAAGAGAGGATGGGATTTACCAGTGTATTTTTAGAGAGGATTTTCTCCGGTGAGTTTGTATTTTTGCAGAGCTTAAGCTATTTTTTGTGAATTTTGAATCCCCCTCTCTGTTGATATGAGACGGTATTTGTAGAGTTTGCCTTGACCCATAGCCCGATAAAGTAGGAATGGGCGTCTGCTTTGAGTTGACAGTAGGCATAATGTGTCTCCTTTGAGTTGAGAGGGTTGCAGGGTTAGGTGGCTGATTGGACACCGCTTGGGAACTTGTTTTATGACCTTTGGGGAGCTCGACTTGGACTAGACAGAGTCAAGCCCAATTGATGGGATGGATTGGGCTCACTATCTGAGGACGCCTGGGTCCAAGGCGCATAGTTTGAAAGTCTCCGACGATGATGGTCCGACCGGACTGAAGTGACTGCAAGACATTTCGGTGGCCAATGATTGAGCTTAAACCTTCTGGAGGCCGAGAGTCGGGACAGATCCTCCTTTGGATGAAGCGGGTCGCCGAGCCTTGAGGATGATCAATCGGATGAGCTGCCACGTGGGATGCCACGTTACCTTAATTAGGACTAAGGTGAAAACCTAACCCTATTTTGGGATGATCTCCATCAATCACTATTTTCCAACACCTAATTCGTCCTAAAAAAAATCTAAGTCTCGTTATCTATTGCTTATTTATTCTATTGTTTGACTATGTGGCACTACAAAAAAAAATAAAATAGAGTTGCAGTGAAGGACAATTCCTTCACCAAATATAGCATATTACTCACAATATATCTTTTATGAAGAATTTTTACTTTCACACAATTTCTGACATTAAAGAGTTTCGCAAAAAATATCATGCACTAAGTTAGTGACTAAATAAAATTAATGGACATTGTGAAAGAGTTTTTCCTTAAAATTACATTTGGTGAAAGAATAAGCCCATTTAGTGAAGAAGTAACCTCCATCACCTGAAACATTTTGTAAAGGATTTATCTCTTTTTGTGAAGTAGAGTTGCCTTCGGTAATTACATAGTGGGAATATATACTGAAAGCAGAATTCCTTCATTGATAACCTATTGCGAAAGAAATCTTCTTTTCACTATTATCCATTTCTTCGATCAATATCTAATTAATACAATTCCATCGTAAATATATAATTTATTTTTGAATTATTTTATTTTTTATATTTTTAAAATTGTATATATTATACTATATGCAATATAAAATCTAACATTCTATTCAAATATAAATGAAAAATTATAAACAGATCTCACACTAACTAGATATATAAAATACTTGTATCATTTTCAAAAGATATAATTAAAATCTAGTAGCTCGTACAATGGCACCTCAATAGATGCATAACCTAACTATAGTTAAATAAGTCGAAAAACTACAAGGTTTCTTATTTAGACATAAGTCGTGGCTCTGTTTCTCCTCTAAAAAAAAGTTCAATTACGGTGTCATGCTAGATCATCCCCATTATCATCATTTCATTTTCTTTAACTAAGGTTAGACTGTGTCCAAAGCTATACTGCAAGAACAACACCGAAATTCAAATATCACAAGTTTGAATTAGAAGAACAATAAGAAGAAAAATATAGTGGCTGCAAATTTAAACAATAGTGCTATTGCCTATTAGAATGACTAATGGTCGTTAAATGTAATGCTTTATGGTCCTAGCAACATCAAAATAAACCATAATGCAAGATTCTTCAATACCTTCTCTAGCATATGCTAAGTCATATTTGATAGACTTGCCCCACCAGTCAATCCAATTCATTGCAACAAATTTCATATTTGAACGAAATTTTCTTGACAGAATAAGTGTTATCAATAACTTGTTCATTAAGGAATATAAATAACCAAAAGCCAAGACCAAAAGGTAAATCAATAAATGAAACGACTCATAGCGCTCAAATGGTCCTCAGTCATAAGCGGTCAATGAGTACTGTGTAGTTCACCAACAAGTGGACTTCAATCGACCAAGTTCACATAGGTTCTGGAGTCATCTTAGATGCTTCAACAACAACTAATGGGCAGTAATAACATTTCAAATCGCATGATGCATAACATCTTTGAAAATCTTAGGCTTGTGCCTTAGCATGAATTCGCAAGAATATAAACTATTAAAACTCGTACATTGGATATGCCTTTCCAACAAAAGAAGGTCAAAATAACTTTATTTTGATAGAAACGAGCTGCTGGAGCTTTTGAGGAACAACTGTAATACAAAATTACATATATACTGACTTACAAAACAGTAATAACTAGAATTATTTTACAAATAATAACCAAGAGATTAAGGGTTGATAGTATTATCAAAAAAAAAAATAAAAAAAATAGTGAGAAACATATTAATATTGTTCACTAGTTATTATGCATTTATTGACTAATACTCTTCAATGTTCTAAAAGAAAATATCAACTATATTCATATTAATAAACATATCTTGGAATACCAACTCAGACCACACAAATGATTCACCTTGATAAATCCCACAAACATAATGATCTAGAGTCTAGCTAGGTATTTCCATTTCATCCATCATGTTCTTATAAAGTCATTGGACTATTCCGAGTTAAAATATGTAAACATTGGTAATAACTAAAAATTGGATAAACGAATTTCATAGGTACACAAAGAGGAAAAGTGAGATTAATCCGAAATCAAGTGGGTAACAATTTCTATCATGACCAATACAGAATGTCATGATCCACGGTTAAAATTTCATCGAAAACCTAAAATTCCAAATTTATAAATCTTAAACCCAAATAAATTGGAGTATACGTGATCAAGAAAAAAAAAACTTACCTTGAAATTCACACATAAATCAATGAGGCTTGAAGCATGAGAGAGATAAATTAATGGTTTCCTAAGTAACCCATTTCTATTGCAATTCAACAAATCAATGGGTCTAAAAGCTTGTGCGTGAAACTCTCGGCTTTATCTCTAATTAGATTTAGGGTTGATGTCCATCTAGTGGAGGAGGAGAACGTTAGGACTTCTGGAGGAGCCACCCGTGGTGTCGTTTGTATCGAGAATAGGGGAAAAACTGACTCTGCCTATGAGTGCATACATGTACAGCGTACAATTATGCTTTCTTAATAAACTATGGAAGCCCACGTGGGTCTTTATACTTTTTCGTTTGCAAAAGTAATTTTTCTTTGAAAATTAACTTTAAAAGTAACTTGTAATTAGAGATGCCTCATATGCTTGGATTGTGTGACAATCCCAAATTTATATTACTGAATTCAAGTGAAAATTGTACCATCAAATATCATTTTCAGCATTTTTGGGTTATCAACTTTTTAACAACTCTTCATATTGTATATTATAATATGATCTCACATACGAATAAATATACATAGCAGAAGTATAATTCTTTAATTAATAAATAAAATCTTACATAACAGGGTTCGGTATGAACAGAAGTCTTACAAATATTCAAATACATTGTCTAATTAGACAAATCTGGTACATTCTAATAATATTCTACTTTACTCTTTTCCTTCGAGGATTCACCTCGATTTACGAATTCTGGAAAGTTTATAAAACATAGCAAGAATGAGCGAAATATGCTCAACAAGAAATTATTCTATTTTCGAATAAAATAATCTTCCAGTCAAAAGTATAAAATGATATGGTTTTGAATTAACATTTTGAATTCACGAGCTTAATATGAATTACATCAAAACATGCGTGATATACGAGTAAATGTAATATCATCTCATTTAACAATTAACAGTGTGAATGATTGAACACCAAATTTACTGGCATTTCTGTCCGACACTTATGTCATAAAGTTAATATCGACACAAAATCAAGTTTAACATCTCGTTCTTGTATACGTCACAACTACAGGAATTATCCATGTAAGGTCCCGGCACACTGGTCTTTATCTATGTGCAATATTTGATCTCAAATTATCATGAATATGATAAACGTTTAACATGGCATGTTATACATAGTAGATATGCATAACAATTTTAATCAAGTTCAATAATTAAACTTGAACAATAAATAATATACAAGCAGTTAAGCTTATACAATTATGGCAAATACGTATAGTGGAATTTATGATCATACGTATGAAAAGTTGAATAACTTACATGTATAAGTGAACAATATCTTATACATAAGTGGGGCATAATAAACTTGTCTTAGCAAAACTTTTATAGGTTCCACGTAACGCGTTTGGCGGTCGTAAGTTTCTTTACCCTCTATAATAACGGCATATCATTAGTATCGTTGTTTTAAAATAGGTCGCTCACTCGCAAAATAATCCTAAGTATCTTGGAGTTTTCCTAATTTAAAATAATATAAACGCACACAAAATTTCAAAGGGCAAGATCGTCTTTATTTGACAATTCGTCATTTGATTTATTCCATCCAATTATTCCTCGTATTTATCCCGAGGTATTTTCAATCTTAAAATACTTCATCAGATCGTTGTTAATATAACATTCATATTAAAAATATACAATATTTTATGTTTATAGATAAAATGTGTAATCGCATCGTGATGATGTTTAAATCATCGGAAGGAATTTAAAATAATATTTCTTTAATATTCTAATTTATTATTTAAATAAAATAGAATTTAATTAAATAAAATATTTTCTAATTTAAGAAAATTTACTTTCAAAGTTAATATAAAATTTAACATGCTCTTTATGAATTTTCCAACTCAATGGCATTGTAGTAAATAAAGGTTAATGGCAATTTTGTAAATAATACTATAGTGGTATTTTTGTAAATAGTACCCTAAGGGTAGTTTGGTAATTTACTATAGAGGGTATTTATATAATTTTAACAGAAGGGTATTTTGGTAAATTTACACAAAAGGATATTTCTATCATTTGGGCAGAAAGGAATTTTGGTAAATTTGCCATTAGGGGTATTTTAGTAATTTCACATAGAATGACAGTTTTGTAATTATCCTACTAAAATATATTAATAAAGTAAATAATAAAGTAAATAATAATAATAATAATAATAATAATAATAATAATAATAATAATAATAATAATAATAATAATAATAATAATAATAATATGGAAATTAAATTAATTGACTTTAAATTAAATACCAGTTGACCAAATTAACCATTGACTGGTTGACCTAGTCAACTTCATCCTCTTCAGGACCATCAACTGATCTCCGGCATGGCTAAGCTTTCCGGCACACCGGCAGAAAGTTTCGGTGGCTGGTTCTTGCATGTGCATGCACAGAATCCGACTGGAATTGCACGGTTATGATTTTTGGATAGATGAAAGGCCTCATTTTCACATCCCCGTCGGTTAACTCATTCATTTTAAGGCCTCCCCTGTCATCTTCCCTGACCACGGTAGTGAAGCTGTGGTCTGCGGTGACAGTTCCGGCCAAACATCAAAAATCACAATTTTGAATGCAAAATCTCATTTTGAAAGCATGGGAATGATTATTACACTCCAAGGAATCCATTTAAACACTTAAATCGATCAAAGGGGTACTGTATAACACGGATTGATTGATTCAAAATTGAAACCCTAGGGTTTCTGAAATTCGATCCAATCCATGTCCATATTGGCTCAAGTTGGATGATTTATAGCTTAAACAGATTCGAATGGACCTCTCTAAGCTAAACCCTAAATCAATTTCAAGATTGGATCAAAGAATAACAAAAATCGATTGATTCTTACCAAGAACACTGCGAAAGACCTGTTTCAAGTAAAAGGGTTTTGAGCTTTGATTTGGGGCAGAAGATGGTTGTATTTATAGATGAAAATGGAGGGGGTCAAAAGACTAATCTACAAGCTATCGATTCCTAGCCTTTAATCAAATTATTATGGCCAGATTTTCTGGTAAATCAGCTGCCAAAGTTGGTGGTTACTGTCGGATTTTGCTCAAAAATAAATGGATAATCTAATGGGTAAAGGGTTTGGGCTGATGGAACTTGATTGGTTGTCGACTCCTCATTGGTCCATGTGGCCCAGATCACATGAGCTTATCTGTAATTATCCAACTTGTAATTTACTATTTTTCGTCTCGATTTATGTAAAAATAATTATTTTAAAAAAATAACATTTTATTTTCAAAAATAAAAATTTATTAATATTATACTCTATCCTTACATTTTGACATGCTTCAGTTTCAACGGCGCTATCCGTTTTTCCAAACGACACTCTGATTTTAAAGTCTTCCCGAGACTTGGTCAAAACAAATCCAACGACATTTTATATCACTGTTTTTCCGCATTGATTCCAGATCTTCGATCGTTTTATGGTTTTGAACACTTTTTAAAATTATTATCAAATTGACCAAAATGCCCTTGGTCATATCTTTGACGCTCCCAAATTTTCACATCTGAATCCTTGTGGAAATCTGGTCGTCAGATATCATCTCAGCATATTGAGTTGCCAACATTCGACAACTCGCCCTGTTATATCTTACAATGATCGCTCATACGAATAAATTTACACAGCGGAAGCATAAAAGTTAATTAAAAGTTAAAGTCTTGCAATAACAGGGTAACAAGTACGAACAAAAGTCGCACAATGTTCAATTACAACATTCAAGCTAGAACAATCTGGGAACATCCTAATAGTATTCTATCTTGCTTTTGCCCTTCAAGGATTCGCCTCGCTCGACCGGTTCTGGAAGGTTTATAAAAACATAACAAGAATGAGCGAAATGTGCTTAGCAAGAAATTATTCTATTTTGAATAAAATTACTCAAAAGATAAAATGGTATAGTTTTGAATCATTAAAACTTTAATATTTGAATTCACGAGTTAATATTAATTCCATCAATGCATGCATGACGTACGAGTAAATGTCCTATCATGCCTTTCAACAATAAGTATTTTGAATAATTAAACATTAATTGGTGGCATTTCTGCCCGATACTAAGTCATTTCAACACACAGTCTTTTCGTTCTCCTTGACACATAGTCAAGTTTAACGATTCGTGCCGTATACGTCACACCTACAGGAGTTAACCATGTAGGGTCCCGGTACACCGGTTTTTAAATTTATGTTCAATATTTGAATTCTAATTATCATGAGTCATGCGAAAATAATAAACGTTTTAACAATAAGGCATGCTTATACGTGGTAGATATGCATAATCATTTAAGAATTCAACACGAACAACAAATAATGTACAAGTAATTTAATTTGTACATTCATGGCAAATATGTATACTGGAATTTAAATCATACG
>JAUMHB010071174.1:0-13225 GCA_032359685.1 Pittosporum tobira | reverse complement strand
CCGTCCAACTACTATTCACTTAATCAGATGTCAAAAATACATTTTCTTAATAATTCTCTTCCAGGATATACACTTTTGTCCCTGGTCCGTTACGTTGCAGTAGAAAATAATTACAATTTACAAAATATTCACTACATAAATTACAATTCAACAACTCACTCAGCCTCCGTCCTCGGGTTAGACAAATCCCTAATTCCGTGCCTCGTTTAAGGCATCTCAATTCCTCGCTTCCAAATTTATTTAACTGTAAAAAATTTTAAAGACTAAAATACATTTTGCACCCCAGACTTTTCACTTGGGGACAAATGGCATTTCAAACTTTAAAAAGTTTCATTCCGCTACCTATACTTTCAAAAAGGTGTCATTTTGCACACTTGACCAAATTTTTTAGTCAAAAAAGTATTATTTTGCACCCCATACTTTTTGAGATGGAGGTGTTATCTGTCCTAAGGTGAAAAGTCTGGGGTGCAAAATGACACATTTTTAAAAGTATAGGTAGCAAAAATTTTGGTCAAATGTGCAAAATGACACTTTTTTGAAAGTGTAGGTAGCGGAATAAAACTTTTAAAATTATGGGATGTTATCTATCCCCGGGCGAAAAGTGTGAGGTGCAAAATGTACTTTAGTCATTTTTAAACCATAACAAGAGTGAGCGAAAATGCTCAACAAGTACATTCCTCTTAACGCTCAAATACAAAATTATTAACAAAACATTTTCAAAACACTCCATAATAAAATTATTTCTTGAAATTAAATACAATGCAATTGATTTAAAATTTCACATTTTATGGTTTATTTTTCATTCGCCCGGTCTGTTTCATGGACCGAACCCACAAAATATACATTCACCCAGTTGTGTTCTTTGATTGAACCTCCCACGGCTATTATTATTAATTTTTTCCTATACATGCATAAAACAAATACTTTTCAAAGCATTTAATAACTAAATGCAAGCTTATATGCGCAAGAAATAAACTCATGCATTCATGACAACCAACGCTACGTGTAATGAAACAATAAACCGCACATAAAAAGGGGGGAGAGATAATGCACTTGCCTTGCTCGCGTTAATTTACTCCCAAAAATACATTTGCCAGTGCTTTGCCTCTATTCCCGTTTTCGTTTTCATCTTCGTTCCCTCCATTTTCTTTTAAATCCAAATTTACTCCTGAGGCTTCTCTAGCCCTTAAAAATTTTTTATACTCATAAATGGTCTCAAATTAATCATTTTATGGACCTTAAAGCATCACAGTTCTATCCATGAGTTAATTCAACTAACTTCCTATTCCAATTTACTGAGTCAGTAGCATTCCGATATATATAACTTCTGTTATAAAAACTGTTTAGCAATAAAATTAATTTTCCTACAATCTACACTTCCATATATTTCCATAGGCTCAAAAATGACTTAATTCCAACTTATAATGAAAAACTTATGACTTTTCAAAATTGGAACAGTTTTCAGAAAATTATACTCTATAATGGGCATACAACAGTGTACTTCGGGGATTTTATAAAAGTACTAAACGACCTCCAAATGAGATAAAACTTTATAAGCACTCCACACTTATCCAAGTATGTCTAGAAAACGTTTCGTGAATTTTTGATAAATACATTATTTTCTATGACTTTTCAAAGTTGACCAAAATTCTAGGTTCCCCTGTTTCTAAGGGAAGCTACTACATCACTTTCTAGCAATTTATTAAAATACTAAATGACCTATTTTTTGAATAAAAATTTGGGAATTCAAAATTTATTAAGTTAAATATGTTCTCAAAAAATTTCGTGCAAAACGCATATGTAAATAATTTTATATGATTTTCCAAACATGACCAGCAGTTTCAATTTTCAATTTTCCAGCATGCATAACTTGTCTCTTTTCAACTAACCAACTTGTAAACTCATTAATTCACTATTCCATGGTTTCATTACTATCTTTTAAACCCTCTAACATGCACATATGTGTCCATGAAATTTAATCTAAGCATGCAAAATACATCCATTATTCTAGCAATCACAACCACAACCACCAACTAATAATCCAACCTAATATGATCCCATCCTCCTCTATGCCAATTGTACACTAAATTATGCATGCTTATGTTCAATAGATCATCTATAATATCATCCATGCTCTTGAGTTAACCATCATTATTAGTATTTACTTAACTAGAAAAACCACAAGCTTAGTTAGTACTTATACCTTTTCCTTGGTTGCTTGCAAGAGGTGTATTTTCCTTCAATAATTCCAACTCCTCCTTGCCTTCATCTTTCCTCGAACTTGTGTTTATCTTGATTAATATAGCTAGATTTAGGGTTTCCTTGGCTTGAAATTTCTTGATTTGTCTTGGTTTGGTTAGGAATTTTTGTTTTCTATATTGTTCTTTCTCTTTTTCTCTCTACCTTTCTCACTTGGCTTGAAAGCAAAATGACCAAGTCCCTCTTCCACTTCCTTTTTGCCGAAATTTCAAGGGGTGTGAGGCTTAACTTTTTGGCTTTTATTTGGTAGATCCAATGGTTAATATCACTTGCTTAAAACTTTGATGGAAGGTCAAGATCACTTGCTTGACTCTCCATCACATGCAATGCTTGACATATTACATGATACTTGTCCATTGCCAATGGTTAGGACAATGAAACCCAACAACACAAAGATTTTATGAGAGTAACAACTACAAATTTGACACCTAAATGAGCACATTACATTAGTCTTTTCACAATTTGGCTTTTTGGATTATTTTTCCTCCAAAAAATTTGGATGAAACTTAGTCCATCTCCCTCATATATTTCATCCATGATAGGATTTTAGTGGGCTTGATCCAAGTATTTTGATTGCCTTGGTCCATTCTCTAAATCATTTTTGGTCCACACATAATTTGGTTTGGTCCATACTTTTTATTCAAGTCCAAATGCAAATTAGTTTGTTCATAATTCACTTAAACTTTGAATCAAAATTCTCAGGCCAATGTTTTCATAAAAATCTTGCTGATAATACCTAACTTGAGCCGACCATGCTAAGATTTTAAGTCAAAAAAATTCTCTACGTCCAAATCCAAATAAACTTTCTAAAAACGTACTTAGAATTTTTTTATTCCCATTGCTACCAAAGCATTGCAATCTATTGAGCGTTAAAATAATTTACATATCCAAAATAATTTACATAAGTCCCTAATTACATTTTCTAGGGTCTTACATCTTCTCAGAGAAGTCAAAAGAAATGAAATCAAGTAACATAAATAAGGAAATATTACACTTTGTTAATTAATAAATCATAAACCTTAACTATATGTAAGAACATAGGAATTTGACAAAAATAAATAACATGTTTCCCAAACAAAGCTGAAGATATAAATAGTTACACACATGTGAAGCCATTTTCCAAATTAAAAAGTTTTAGTCTTTAAACATACCGTAAAATAGAGGAAACAATTTATAGGTAAAGTGCAATAAAAAAATAAAGTAAATCAATACAATGAACAAACCCACTTCAAACTCATTGAAAATGAAGATTAATTAAAGGTTAAAGAAAAAAAAGGCCTCATCATTTTAGCAAATTCAAACATGTTATGTATTAATCACTTCCTAACAAAGGTATTTAGCAAAAACGTAGTAACCTTCTCTAAAATTTCAAAGTGAGTGCTCCTATTTTCTTGTTATAAAATGCATCATGGCATATCAATAGTACATTTATCTTAGAAGGGTCAGACCTAAATCCATCATTTGCATCATACGTTGTGTATCATCTGTAGCTACATCATATAGACTTGCTAATGTCCCTTTTATAACATCTGAATATTCATTAAGCTTTTCACCACCAATTTGGCATCATGAACAAATAGAGAAACTACAAGTGGGAGAAATTACCGTACTTGGAGTCCTTGAGTGGTGAATTAATGAAGAGCTTCTATGGAATCTTTGGCTTGATAGAGAGAAATGACTTAGCTTAGTTGAGAGAATGATGAAAAAGGTGGTGATATAAGAAGAAGATAAGATGAAATGGGTGGTGGGTATGTGTGTTTAAAAATGGTTAAATTGGAGTTTGTGTATATTTTAATGCAAGAAATGAGTTAATGGGAGAGAGAGAGTTTAAAATGAAAGAAGAGAATAAGCAAAATGGAAGAAAAATGAAGGCTAAGGAGCGGATCCCCCACCCCTTCCCCACACAAGGCGGGCACCTTCCCTCGAAAGGCGCATGGAGGTGTTCCACTAAGGTTCCAATTTGACTTTTTTCATTCCATTCTTCATCCACGACTTCTTCGACGCATCTTCAATAAACTTATTTATGTAATATTACAACAAATATGTAATTCATGGATATATTTTCTCACATTTATAGTAGAGAACGTGAGGACGTATGTTCTTAGAAAATTAGATTAAAGAATTGAAGTGGCCGCTAAAAGGTAGGGGGAGCCGCCTATATGCGGTCGGCAACAATTTGAAGCATATTTAGGAGGTGCCCGCGCCTGGGGTGCGACGCGCGAGAGGTGTGACGCGAGATGATGTCACATACCCCACATGGGGTGATGGGGGTGTGACGCGTGATGATGTCGCATATCCTGCATGGGCTTCCCAGACTATATACACTCCTCAAATCCAAGAAGTAGTAACACAACAAAAGTCATATTATAGAGCAATTATTTTTGAGACAAAAGCTAGAGATAAATACTTGAGAGTATCATTCTTAAAAAATTTCAAATATATTCAAAGTATTCTTTTTGGATTTAAGGAAAAAAGAGTTCTATCTATCCTTCAAATACTTCAAAGTGATGTGTGACTTTTTTCCATTCTAAATCTTAATTAAATTTTCTATTTTTTCTAATAATTTTGTACATCCTTGTACGACCTCATTTCTCATCTATTTATTTGAAATTTTGACATTAATTTAACTTTGTTCCCACATTTTCTAGCGACTTTGATGGGGAATGTTCAAATCATTGGAGGTTTTGGGACACAAGAGGGTAGAAAAGACAACCTAAACAACCAAGATCTAGAATTTTAGTCTAAGATCCAAAAGTTAACTCCAAGATCTAGAAGTTTAATCAAAGATCTAAGCATTTTTATTATCAAAGACGCTTCCGACAGAAACATGGAAGGGGTTCAAGCCAATAACAATGCCACTCCTAGAGGAAGTGCTGCCAGAGAGCAAGAAGCCGGAAGAGAGAACCTTGCCTTCCACGCCATGCATGTGGAAATGATGAAAAGATATTAAAAGAGATCGAAAACAATGCGAGAAGAGGTGAGGAGCCTAAAGTGATAAGTCCTCGATCTCTCCACGGCCCACAACACTCATATTTGGATTTGAATCATCAAAGCACAAAGATGTGCAGCAATACATTCCAAAGGTGGGAACCAAAGAACATAACTTCATGTGATGAAAGCCTGGGAGCGAGTCCAAAGAGCCCGTGAACGAATCTGGTAGCGATTCCAAAGAACCTCTATAAAAGCGCTAAAGTTGACTTCACCCTCCTTACCTAACTGAAGATAGTCAGTCTTTCATCGACTTCAGAATAAAAAGTCCTATACAAGTTTCCTCACCTCCAAAGGAACCATGGAAGCTAAAACACTCTTTTTTAGAGGCCATATCCGATGTGCCGCCTCAGTCGAAGGGAGGTAGAAAAAAGGCAAAATACGATAAGCGATCAAAACCATTCACGAAGGGACTCGACCTTCCCTCAATCAATTGTAATGAGAAGGTTTTGAAAGAATTATTCCAACAATGGGTAACTCATGGAATCATCAAGATTTGTGAGCTACACGAGCCACTTATCGAGGAGATGAAAGTCAAGCCTAACTATTATATATACCATCAATATGTGCATTATTTCACCCTTCATTGCTTCACCCCCCGCAAGATTTATGATGAAAAGTTGGAGATATGGCAAGAACGGGAGGCACTCGACCAATTGAACCGAAGACAACAATAACATAATCCACTATACATTGTACGACTCTCAAGACTCAAAAAGTGCGCCCTCAAGATGTATGCCCTTAAGAGGTAACCGAAAAATGTGAAGTTTCACCTTCCTTCCACAAGTCATGAGAAAGAAAACATGTGAGATAAAGAATTTCATGCGGGGTCCCATATCCACAAGTACCCGTGTGCCTATTTCTATTGCTCTCTCTACTTGCGGAGTTATAAGCTAACAGAAGTCAGGCGAGATGAACTAAATCCCTTCCGAAAGCAACTCCCAAGATTCCAGCAACATTGAATTACCGCACTCACAGTCCGGGGGCAAGATGAATAAAAAAAGGTGGGAGTACAAATCACACTCATCATAATACTACGCCAGCTCCAAAAAATGAGTACATGTAAAGCGTTGCGGCCATCACCAACAAGTCATCGAAGCCGCAAAGGGGGGCAAGGAAAAATAAGATAAAGTCACTCACCCGCCCTACTTTCATCGCTATTCTACAAGATAAGTACACGAATGTTATTCCGGTATCATCGGAACTTGTTGTAGTCGCAAGGGGGCAAGACAAAAAATGAATAATGAAGTAAAATCACTGATTCTCAACCCAACCCCATATCAATTCAACTCCCAAAGATGAAAATACAAAGTTTTTGCAGCCTTCACTGGCAAGTCGTCAAAGCCACAAGGGGGCAAGACAAAGGGGAGAAGGTGAAGATGTTAACCCAGAAGGCAATCAATCAAGCAACTCCCAAAGAAAACAACCGTGGAACAATAAGCCTACATATAGAAAGGTAGCCAACATGATATCAATCAAGCTTAGGGCATCCACAACAGATGCTCACGCTTTAGCAAGCATCAAGTTAATGACAAATCTATGAACAATTTTAGTCCAGACAATTAAGCAAATCCAACGGGCTCATCTTCCTTGAGTTAACTATGAATGTCTATGAATAGACAAAGTATAGAAGGAAAAACAAAGAATGATATCAATTTTTTTTCCGAAAGCACGAGTCTTTTAGACAAACGAGCTCCAAGGCAAGGAAACGATATCAATTTTTTCCTGAAACCACGAGTCTCGTAGATAATGAGCTTATAAGCGAAAGAAGGCTACTAATATTTTTTCTTAGAAGTGTGAGCCTTGTAAATAAATAACTCGTAGGCTAGGGAACAGTATCCTATTTCCCAAAAAAGAGTCTCGTGAATATGTGAACTTATAAGCTAAGAATAAATCTAGTAGATATGCGAGCTTATAGCTAAGGAAAACAAGTCTTGTTAATAAGTAAGCTTAGCCTCAAAGCAATACACGAGTTTGCCATGCCCACATGAAAGACACCCGTGCATAAACAACGGCAAACAGAGAACCCACCTACGAAGTCAACCGAAACAAGTACACGCAAACAAATACGGTACGAAGACGCTTGAACATGAAAATATGGCCATTTATGACATAACTGCATAAATGCCATCAACATACTTGTGAAGATGCATATATAATAAAGCTATGTGATCTCATCATCAAGTACAAAAAAAAAAAAAAAAAAAAAAACATTAAAAAAAAAGGCTAAGTCAAGAGAACAAGTTATAAATGTCAACTAAATAATCATATGTCGTCCGCCAACTACAAAAGGTCGAATGGCGACATCTTCCAGGCTGCAAAGTATACATGAGATCTATCACGCATGAGGGCCTGGTATACACTCATACTACCACTACGAGTGACAACAAAGAGATGAAAGAAAATAAACTATTGTGGGAGGATCCCCACCAAGGGGGACTCATCAACACCAAAAGCAAATAGGCGGCCTGGAAAGGCGGCAATATCGGACTCCATTTGATGTCGATGTGCCTCAATAATACGAAGCTCCTCCTCCGCGGCTAAGAGCGCCGCCCTCAACTCTTCAACCTGACTAGTAACCAGCTCAAACTGAGATTTATCACGCTCAAGAGCCAACTGCCAATCCCGATGGACCAAGTAGGTCTCTAGATCATCTAATCTAGTCTTAAGAAAACCCACGTCCATCCGTGCATATGCAAAATGAGATAGCCACGTCTTAAACTCAGTAATCTCCCCCCGAGTGACAGAGCGGCCTGTGATGCGGGAAAGTCGTGTGACAAAGGTCGCAAGCATCTGAAACTCGTAGGCCTGAAAGAAAGGAAGAGGCTCGGCATAAGATGACAGAAAATTCGGTTGAGCGGCCAAAAGTCTGTCTAAAATATCCCTGCTAGCCGGAAAGATATGAAAGTCGTCCCTCCACAACTCCATAGGGGGTATCTCGGACACTGAAGAGGACTCCTGCCCCATCATCACCCGCAGAGCAAGATGTGAAGACTCGCTCAAATGAAAAGTCTCACCGGTAGGATGCCTCGTGGGCGAGGCAACCATACTAGAAGTTCCGACCATAGAAGAATCAAAGGTGGTAGTGTTAGTCCCCGAAGCTAGGCAGGAGGTAGACCCATCTGCCGGGCGAGACCTGGGATTGCACAAGCTATCCACCGCAAACTCTACCTCCGGGTCCTTCAGGGCCACCACCTCTGGTTCCTACAAATGTATAAAAACAAATCGTAAGCACAGGAAATCTACAACTCACCCCATGAGAGCAGAAATATGAAAAGAATGAAAATAAAGAAATACTCACCAGAATAACCTTTGTCGTCGAGTGGATAAGAGGCGTCTCCGTCTCTACAAAATCCGGCCCAATAGCCGCTAAAGGGGAAGAGGGCCTATAAGGTTGTACCACCTTCACATGACCAGAAGGCATCTAACAAAATCAAATGAATCAGGTGTCAAGACATTGTGCAAAAGGAGAAGGAAATAAAAGTAACTTGAAAAAAAATATATGATGAAAATGAAAAAAGTGGTAGTGATACAAATAATCGGGTGTCAAAACATTGGACTAAAGGAGAGGAAGACACCTATACTGGGAAATATGGAGTAAGTTCTCATGAAAAAATTGCTCTTATAGGATACTTATCACATCAATAAAATCTCAAATGACACTGATGTTTTACACTTCCCTTAAAACATTGAAGATATAATGAGCAAGGGTCTAACTTTTTTATCAACCCACATCAATGAGCTTAGTTGATTGTTTAAGATATTGACAACAACATCTAGTGGAATCATCCCATCAGTTGCATCGAGTTGTCCATCCTAAACAATATTATTAAAAAATATCAAAAATATCTATGTAAAAAAAAAAGAAGTAACACCACAAAAACGGTTGTCAAAGGAGTGACCTAACAAAGCACAGCGAGGCACTCACCTTGTTGGCATTAACAGCCTGAATAATTGATTTAATTTGCTTTGTCATATGTTCCAGTTTCCTTTCTATAAATTCAGCCTGCTCATACCTGAAATTTATATCCCAAAAATATATTGCTCAAATTCTCAATATATCTAGCTCAATTGCCTATACATTCAGCTTCATCTTTTCAGGAGGCTAAAACTTTGCAACAGTAATAGCTGAAATTGTTACAAGTTGACAAAAATAAGCATGGCATATGATTTATAGCACTAAATCCAGAAAATGCAAGCAAAATTTGCATCAGGCAATCTCAACGAAGTGCACGTAAACACACATATAGGAGAAAAGGGAGCTCAGCAGTCCTGTTGGTCCTCCATGCACCTCATGCTTAAAGGGTCTATGAAATGTGTAGTGGTACAACCCTGTATGCACAAGTTACAAACGATGCAGCAGGACTGCTGACTTCGCGAAATTGTAAACCTTGCACTCACATTGCATTTCTTATTGATGCAGCTTCATCATCAAGAAGTGCTCCACATTCATCTTTGTAAATACGCTCAGCTTCATCTTCCATACTTTGCAAAGCCTTTTCAACCAAGGGAAAGAGAAGGTTACGAACACATGTTTAGCGGATGAGGAGTTTGACAAGGAAACAAAATGAGATACCATGCATAGACTAGGTATAAATTGAACATTGATAAGACTCAACAGACCAATATAGACTTTCAATGATGATCACTATCTACTAGCAAACAAGTAGGCTAAACCATGATGAACATACCTCCTCCTGATGAGTCTCAATTAGCTCTAGTTGTCGCTCCACGTTAGTTTGGGTCTCAACCACGTTGGCAACTTCAGTCTGATTTCGAAGGCATTTAGCATTAGGCACCATGCACAAATACATATTCACCAAAGAAATTGAGCATTTTAATGTGAAACCACAAGCACATATCACAACATTCAAATAACCCTGAGCAATTGCACGAACATTCAGATAATAGCACACAACACAAGCAACAAAAGCTATTAAAGGTGGAAAGAAAAGAGGAAAAAGTAAAAGCAGAAATCCAGTACTCTCCCAAGTCCTAACTACATAGCTCAACAACAAACCGGTGTGATTTAAAGATCTGAATTCTAAGAAACTTCAACTCTCTTTCAAAATCATGACTACCAAATTTTTTTACCCCCCAAATCTGTGAGTTTAAATAACATTTTAAAATTTTGTATATCTATATGGCTTAACAAATATCCCAAAAATTATAACTTTAATAACAGCAACATTTCTCAAGAGAAGAATGAATGACCTCAAGCCCAAGAAGAACATCATAGTTCTGCAAAATCCTCCTGTCCCACTCGGCTATTGCAGTAGCCTGCTTCCAAAATTTTCCAGTACGCTCTTGTAGTTCTGCATTCCACTCCTTGATGATCTTTACAAAATGGAAATGAAAAGGGGAAAAGAATATGAAATCACATTAATCTGTGTGATGGTCAACTCATGCAAGTTGCCTATCATGTTGTAAAATGTCTGAAGAAAAATAAAGGAACAGAATATTACTTCACGTTGCAATATTGTACAGTAAATTACCTCCTCGACAGTTTTCCTAGTGATTTCAGATGGTAGTTTTGGTGCAGAGGCTATGGTCGTTGAAGAGGTCCTACAATACAGAGATAAGTGAGATTTCATATGTCCATTTGCTTCTGTAAACGCAAAATAAATGCCCAACTTTATTTAAGGTACAGTTCTAAAGAGTTACATGAGTTAGCAAATTATTTTACACAACATTAATTTCAAAGTGATGACATAGGGCTGAGTTACCTTCTTGTGTCTGAGCTCTCAGGATTTCATAATCGTTGAATTTTTGTTCCAATTCTATAGTTCATTTAGGGCTGAAAATGAGGGCGGACTATCCGTGAAATACTCGTGCTCAGCTCAGATTTTTTCAAACGGTATCCGAATTCGACTATATAATTGAGCGGACTCAAGCTCTGACCCAAGCTTGACATTATAAATGAGCAAATCTTGACCACTGTGATACTCGCTCAAATTAGGGTCCGGATAGCTCGATTTCCGGTGAGCTACTCACTGAGATACTCGATCGAACATATTTGTGAGAGGCTCACGAGTTTCCAATATGTTTTGGGTTTCCAATAATTTGGTCCATTTACTTTTGCCAACTTTGGAAGTTGTTGAGGGGATACAATCAAACCGTTTTTAGCGACTTTAGCTCTGTGATTGTTGCATGCAGGCATGTTAGCACACAATTTGTGGCTTCTAATACCTTCAATTAATCAGGTAAACTTAGATCTATTAAGTATTCAATGAGTTCTTGAATTACTGAATGTTATAAAATTTCTTTAGTGTTCTCGTTTGTTATTTTTTCTGTCTGGCGAGAGTTATTTGAGTGTCGGATTCAAATTCGATTGGTAGTTAACGAGTAGTTCGACTCTTAACCGAGTCGAGTCGAACTCAAATACCATAATACGAGCCCAAGTCGAATATGAGCAGAGGTCCAATAATTCAACTCGAATCCGAGTCAAATTTGAGTGGCAATTTTTTCTAACGAATCAATCCTGAGAGCTCAGTTACTAGAAGGTATTCGGCTCATTTTCAGACCTAAGTTCATTCACATTTTGGGAGTTTTTCGGATAAAGAATTGCAGAAGTATAGTACATTCAAATTCAGTACGGAAACATAAAAAATGCTGCTCCCGTAAAGGAATTATCACCTCACGCTGCTACCATGGAAAACAAAATTACTATGTCCTTTCTATTCATTAAGTAACGGTGATAATCTGAAAAACTAAAAGTGATCCTAGTCGAGTTAAATGCTAAAGCAAAGTCGAATAATCAAGATGTATACAGACCCACTACTGGATGATACAAC
Source organism: Pittosporum tobira (assembly GCA_032359685.1). Lineage (NCBI taxonomy): Eukaryota > Viridiplantae > Streptophyta > Magnoliopsida > Apiales > Pittosporaceae > Pittosporum > Pittosporum tobira. The sequence continues at coordinate 1,184 of JAUMHB010071174.1, read as the reverse complement.
GAGGGTTGATGTTGTCTGAGCAGCAGAACTGGTACTAGAAGTAGTTCCAACTGTAGTGGCTGAAGCATGACCAACAAGAAGTAAACGAATGGATCAGTCAAAACAAAATTTATATATTGAAGAAATGCTAACAGACATATCTATTGGCAATCAGGACTGTTGTACTGACTAGAATTTGCAAGTAAAGAACTATCGAGTAATACAGGTGACAAACTGGGAATATAGAGTTAATCTCTTCAGAAATGAGAGACAAGAAAAACACATATGAATAAATACAATTATATATTCACTGAAAATACTACTAACATGAAAAAATCACTAAACACTGAACAGGCAATAAAAATGACAACCATGTTATGTCACTAAATTTCTACTAATTTGAAAACAAATAACAAGAGATCCTAGCTGCAACATCACCCCCTCAGTTTGGAAGTTCACCATATTCAAAACAAAACTGGCCAAAAGAAGGGATCTCTGTCCACTTAACAGCATTCCTTGCTTCTTTTTGGATAACTTAATTATACAGCTTAACTTTTCAACGATGTATTAGTAAATTCCATAGAAAAAATGTACGCAACTCATCTAGTCAACTTTACCATCCTCGTACATGATCTTCCACCATCTATCAGCATAATTGTTGGAAGAGCTTGTACGGTCCATAGGCATTGACATTGTGCTAGCTGCTTTGTGACTTTTCTGAGTCTTTTTTTATGGAAAAGCAAATTGTGAGTCACAATGGTATCAAATATGCTCTTCTTTTTTGTTTTTTTTGGGTGTGTGTGTTTGGGAGTGTACAAAAAAGGTGGGCACAACCGAAAAAATACAGCCTACGGGAACACAAATTCCAGTACCCATTACCACCATACATATTTATTTAATTATTTTGACAAGTAAAGAAGTACTTTTATTCCATTTCTCCTCTTTCCTCTTCGAATCCTAATACTAGCAATGTACCTTCCTCCAATCTTCACGCGTTGGCCATCCATTTCTGTGAACTTTGATACAGTAGTTCAGTGCAAAAGTGACCAAGTAGTGTATAATTATTATGAATGAATTATCACTAATCCAATAGTATGAATGAACTATCCCTAATGCAGGAAACGAGTGCAGTATCCAAATATGATTTATACAGATAATTGATTGAAAAGCAAAGAATGATTAGAACACTCACCAAACAGAGCTGC
>JAUMHB010071163.1:0-13225 GCA_032359685.1 Pittosporum tobira | reverse complement strand
ACAGTCTTAATCTATACCGTTGCTAGAGATGAATGTATCTCTTGTGACCTCTCTAGCTATATATATATATATATATACAGATCTGTTGTGGGTATATGTAGATATGTGTGTGCTTGTGTAACTATGCAGAGAGGAAATTGGTCAATTGTGTTTGCATCTAATTTGTTTGATTAATTAAATGAGGAGATTTTGGTTCTGATTTTTTTAATTATTAATTATTAATTTTTTTTGGATAGGAATCTTGGAATAAAGTGTGGTGAATAATTGATTCATAGACAATAATATTAACTGCAGATACAAGATATGGGGTGCTCTTTTGGCAAAAATATATATATTTCATCTCTAATAGATGGATGATGACGGTAACCAAGAGAAGACAGCGGCTGGAAATGGGAGGAGGAATACGAATAATTTGAGGATTGAATCTGGTCACTACAAGAATACAAGGATGTTGTGAGGAAATATTTGTGAGAGAATTAATTTATTCACATTAAAGTTTTTTCGGTGAAGGAAAAAAAAAAGAGGAAGCATTACTTCATAATATAGGCAAATAGGCAAATAGTGAAGAAAAATATCCTTCACAATAGTATTTTTTTTTCTTTCACAAAATTAAGGTTGGAAATTAAGAAGATTTGGCATCAATTTTTTAATAACAATTTGTGAAGAATTTTTTTTAATTAATGAGATAATATGTTTTTCACAATTGATTATTAGTGACAGAAAATTTGTGAGAGAATTAATTCCTTTTGCCCAAATTTTGGGGGTGTCACAAATTGCACTCGTTCTAGCCAGAACTCACACATGGAGAATTTAGCATGTAACTTCTTTGCCTTCAATATCTCCATCACTATTCGTAAATGCTCAGCATGCTACTCCTTGGTTTTGGAATAAACCAAATTATCATCTATGAACACTATGACAAACTTATCTAAATACAGCTTGAATGTTCAATTCATCAGGTCCATAATGCCATTGGAGCATTTGTTAGACGAAAAGGCATCACAAGGAATTCATATTGTACATAGCGAGTTCTAAATGTCGTCTTCGGTATATCTTCATTTCGTATCCGTAGTTGGTGATAACCCGATCTCAAATCAATCTTGGAAAAGTAGGCGGCTCCTTTTAGTTGATCAAATAGGTCGTTAATTCTAGGTAAAGCGTATTTGTTCTTAATCGTGACCTTATTCAATTATCTATAATCAACACACAACCTTATTGTCCCATCTTTCTTCTTTACAAACAAGATGGGCGCTCCCCATGGCGATATGCTTGGTCGGATGTATCCTTTATCTAACAATTCTTGCAATTGAGTAATTAGTTCTTTCATTTCTACCAAGGCCATTCTATACAGAGCTTTCGAAATTGGGGCAGTGCCTGGGGCTAGATCAATTGAAAATTCTATTTTTCGCTTAGGAGGCAAGCCAGATAGATCATCTAAGAAAACATCTTTGTACTCACACACCACCGGGACATCATCTAGATTTTTCTCCTTAGTTATGGTATCTTTCACATGGGCTAAAATAGTCGTACACCCTTTCCGTAGCATTCGTTTCACTTGAATCGTCGTGAGAAATTTAGTCGAATTGTTATTCCTACTACCAGTGAGCACCACCCGCCTTTTGGATGGTGCTTCCAAAACTACCCGCTTTCAACGACAATCAATGTTAGCTTCATGTGCCGCTAACTAATCCATCACCAAAATAACATCAAATTCTCTTAATGGGAATGGTAATAGGTTTGCGAAAAATGTGTATTCATGAATTATGATTGGGCAATCTTTATATACAATATGGATTAGTTGAACGTCTTGATTAGCAACTTCCACATCTAGAGGTTCATTTAAGGATTCGGGTCTTAAGTTTAATTCATACACTATTTTATCAGATACAAAGGATCGCGTAGCATTTGAATCAAATAGTACATATATAGGAATTGAGTTTATCGTCAATGTAATTGTCACGACATCCTCCGCCTCCCTTGCTTCTTTAGCCGTCATATTATACACTCGCACAATTGATCGCAAAGGCACAACATTTGCTCTAGTGAGTTTAGGAGTCGTTCTAGAACGGCTACTTTCCATAGGTTGGGTTGAATTCTTCTTTGGGCAATTTGGAGCGATGTGCCCCATTTCTCCACATGCAAAGCACACTCGAGTTTGTGTGTTTGGGCAATTATTGGTCATATGTCCAGGTTGATTACATCTGAAACATATATTCTTTCCCTTCAAACATGACCTCCCCCCATGATTTTTCCCACAATTCTAACACACTTCCTCCCTTTTCTTACGGCTCAACCCCTCCCAATCATCCTCACTGTATTGTTTCCTTCCCGTGATATTACTTCCTCCTCCCTCAACTCGTGACACCGATTCTGTTCTAGATGTTCCTTCTTTCTCTTTTTTCCTGCTGAAATTTCCCCATTTCTGACTCTTCTTAAAATTTGTAAACGACCCTTCGTTCTCTTCTGCCAATGCCGCTTTCTCCACCAGTTTGTTAAATTGGTCAATTTCAAACACAACCAATTTATTTTACAACCATGGCTTTAGTCCATGTTCGAATCATTTAGATTTTCTCCGATCCATATCCACCAGATGTGCAAACCTAGCTAGCTCGTTAAATTTGGCTGCATACTAACGAAAGGTTATATCACCTTGACGCAAGTCCATGAACTTTCTTTCAATCTGATCTTTCATAGTAATCGGAACATACTTTTCAAAGAATAATTCTTTAAATCTTTCCCATGAAATTTCGCGTTCCACTCTTGGACCTCTAGCTCTATGAAGTCTCCTAGGTCCCCTATTCGGCCCAGCGGCATCCACCTCTTCTTCCATCTGATTTCCTTGCCTTTCTTTCTCTTCCGTCTCCTCCCACCAATAATTGGCTTTCCATTTTAACAAATAAGTAGCCAATTCTGTCTTTTGATCATCAGCTGCTTTACAAAGTTTAAACGTTTTCTCCACTTATTTAACCCAATTTTGTGCTTCAATAGGGTCTGGGGTACCATCATACGTAGGAGGTTGCAAATTCCTAAATTCACTAATTGTGGCACGTGTATGAGGTATAGGCGGGGCCGGATTTCCCCTAGCAGGTGGCAATGGAGCATTTAACAATGCACCACGTAGCATTGTCACAAATTGTTGCATAGGGTTGACTTCAGGTTGTTCAGGTTCACGGGGTTTTCGCCTTGGATCTCTTCTAGGAGGCATATTTCTGAAAAATAATATAATATTAAATATACTTTCAAACATTCTTTAACAATATACATAACGTAAACCATATATTACATTCAAAATTTTGGTTTACATTTTCATCCTAATACTATGATCATGTTTAACCGTTACAAATGTGACTATTACACATACCACTACTTAGGTCCATTCTACAAATACACACTTACACACCTATATTACAATAATCACATATTATACATTGTTAGTTCATCTCTTGCTAACTTTTTATCATGCCACCCTCATATCCCCATTCTTGCCCATTTTAACGTATCTTGCTCGTAGCTCCATGCCATGTCCATGTTATCATCCAACTTGTTCATAGTCTCCGCCAATACATCTCGAAGCTCACAACTGCTCCACAATATCGCCCAATTCCCAACTTGCCCTTGTAATTGTACGACGATAGTTGTATGTGGTGCGTTGGAAGTTGTGCTCCCACCGATGAGATTCTTTCATCATGTCCTCCAGTTTTATTCATTGGTGCACCTCTCAATCCTCCTTTTCTTGGAGCTCCATTTCCAAACTTATGATCCTCTTTTTCATCCTCCCTACTTGTAACGATGTGGAAGATCATGCTGTTTGAAAGTTAGGCATCGGGGGAAACATTGGAATTGGTACTACAGGTGGATGAACATTATCTCGTCCCTTGTCGATCCCCTCCACATGTGTACCATTAACTCCATCCTCAACATTCACTCCTTCACCTTGTGCCCCTTCCATTTGAGGGACCGTCACATCATCTTCATCTTCGCTACTAGATAAATCATGGCCGGTTGAGACTTGGAACCACCACATCATCATTTCTTTCCATGAGCCATCCATTTCCTCCCAACTCCATCTACAAAAGAAATCATGTTAGCTCATATAACATATGTAATAATTAATATATCTTTTAATAATAAGAATCAACCTCTTCTTCAACCTCCTCATCTCCTTCATTTTCTTCATTATCGGTTTCCTCATATTCTTCCTCTTCTTCAATTTCCTCTTCTTCTTCATATTCCTCAAATTCCTCTGGATCCTCAAATGTATTAAATTCCAATGTTTCCGGATGGGGTAAAAGACTTAGAACTACTCGCTCTGGAATGTGACACATTTACAATATTAAAAATACTAGTTAGAGTTTTATGAAAAATAATTAATCGTTTTTCCTTGATTTTCATTCGTACTCGTTATTACTACTTTTCCTCCTCGTTTCCTAACTTCGAGGATTTTTTTTAACCTCTAACTCTGATACCAATAACACCCCAAATCTCAGCTTAAAACCATTACTTGAGGTGTCAATAAAATATAAAATGTTCCCATCCATTTCCACATTTTATCTTGTCTAATTATGTCATGTTGGTTCTTTATATGTGGTAACCCATACACCCACGTCCCTTACTCTACATACATACATCCACAAAATATAAATTAAATTATTACAGACCAGCATCGGGTATTTAAACTTAATTACATTCAACCATAACATTCCATCCAGAAGAGATTGAGCAAATTCCCAAAGTCTACCTTTTCGAACATATACACTTAAGCCTCGTGCTCCTTCCTTGACGTCTCAGTACCTGTAAATATTCCACATAAAATAAATCGTGAGCGAAATAAGCTCAGCAAGTATTATACTCTCAAAAACGATAAACTTGTATCAAAGTAACTCAACATATGATATCTTGAAACATTGCATATATGGATCTCATGAAACTTTATAATTGAATTTTTATAACGCTATCACGATCTATGAGCATAATGTAAACCGTACAAATATAGCAAAATTTATGAGTATGCACTTACCTCACATAGGGTCACCCATCTCAAATGAGTGAAAAACATAACATAACTTACCCGAGCCTAACACATAGTCTGGACCGAGCAAATATTATAAGAGCGTAGGTGCACAACGCAAATACGAATATTAGATCTGTAGTACACTGGAATATACCGGCCATAACCTTTACATGGCATACTCGAACTCATTCACTTGATGAGTCATACCACATCACATTATTGGGCATGCGGTGCACGGTGGAAGTACACAATATTCAAACATGCATGATCACAAGCTTTTCATGCACAAGGAATCAAGCTCATGCATTTTATGACAATAAATCATACGTGCAATGAAAATAATAAAATTACACGTAAAAGTAGGGGCGAGTAGAATACTTGCCTTAAAACGCTTCCAAACAATCCTTAACTAGAATTATATCCTTCCTTTGTTGAAATTTGCAAGCCTAGTACCATGAATATCCTTATATTAAAATCTCAACGTTAATTAGGGCGATTGATTCTAGGTGGTGCCCTTCCCTTCCTAGATGCTTATTATAAGTCCAAGGAGTCCAACAAGTCCATAACCAATCAATTCATGCTAAGAAACACTCTCAACACTTTTATCATTTTTACTAAATTCTTTGTTTCCCAGGCTTGAAATAGGCTCAAGAATTTCTTAATTCTAGGTTATAACAAAAAAATTATGAGTTCTCAAAGTTTTGTTATATTTTACACTTTTCCGGAAATTCAGAAATCTGCAGCAGTTTGCTAAAACAATTTATAAATATAGTACCAATCTTTTAAATTAGAAAATATTTGGTGATATTGAGATAAACTAGTCCAGGTATGTACATAAAATTTTTATGATTTATTGGTTAACACATTATTTGATATTGATTTTTAAACATGCTAACAATAGTGTTACATTCTCTGACTACCTGGACTTAAACAGTAATAACTCAGTCCGTGTAAGTCCCATGGTATCATAATTTACCTATATGTAAACTAGACTTAAATGGATTTAACTGAGATTTGGAATCACTTAAATTGGATTTATAATGAAAAAGTTCTAGTCGTTCAAAGTAAGGTAGTCTGTTGTCTTCCCCTGTTTCAACCTAGTTTACAGCAGTCCTAATTACATATTTTATTAAAATATCAAAAAACATCCAAAATTCATGAAAATTTTATGGTAACATATAAACTTATTAAGGTACCTTCAATAAAAATTTGGAGTCCATTTTTCGTGTATATAATTTTCTATAAAATTCGGATTTAGTTTGGAGTCCCTAAACTTCTAGATTTGAGATTTTCACAAAAACTCATTTTGCATGTTTTAATGCTTCCCCAGCTATCACACTTAACTAAGTACAACCACAACATGAAATTCACTTTGTGAGCTCATAAAACTAGGGTTTCAAGCATGAAATCAAATGTACACAAAATCCCATTTCAAGAACATGCATGGACTCCTTGCACTTTAAATCTATTCTAGCAACACACAAGCCACAAACACCTTTAACCATGCTAGCATGGTTCCCATTCACCATTAAAAAAGCTCAAAATCATTACTTTAGGTCAAGGGATTACCTTCTTGATCTTGGATTTCAAGGGCTTGCAAGTGGTTTTGCTTGATTCTCCTTGGTTAATCTTGGTTATTAAGCTTGCTAGAGTGCTTTAGGACCATCAACCACCCTCCTTAGAGCTAGAAAATCAGATTTTGTCTTGGTTAAAAGAAAGGCTCAAATTTAGAGAGAGAAAGCTTGGGTTTTTTGTTTGATAAAAATAGCTAAGTGTTTGAGAAGGAGTTTTGTCCCCTCTTTATTTCTCTTGGCTGAGCTTTGTGGGTCTTAGACGTGCATGAGGGCTGGCCAACAAGGCCCTCATGTGGTCCACAAGTTTGGTAGTTGAAAGTTATTGTTCAAAACTTGGCTAAGTTATTTCTTTAAAAGGTTGACACTTGCCGTGGTGACATCATCCTAGTGATGTCATCTTGATGACATCATGGTGATGTCACATGGGTGACATCATCTTGCCTGCATTACCCGTGATGAACTCATCTCTTTTGTCTTGGCTTGACATTTTCTTTTCTTTCTCTTTTCTTGCAATTTCGGCTATCGATCCTCCCTACTACCATGGACGAATTTTTATGCCTTTAGTAGGGGTTCTAATTGCATCCCCTTCGTATCCTTTCGTATCGAAATTTAACCGTTAAGGAAATCGCAAAATTAGCCAATTGCGTATATAATTACGCGAATTTCATGCAACAAATTTAAATATCATCAATTACAAAATACTATTCATAAATTCTCATCTAATTAATATACTTTAGAAACTATGGGGTTTCACAGGTTTTTTTCATGTAAGTATTGGAAATTCGGTAATTTCTGTCATAAAAAATTTCTAACTCGGAATGGGCTCATATTTGGTGGTCTGCTTAGAAACGGGTTTTTGAGCACAGCCCATTAATGGGCACCATCAGTTTTAGACGTTTTGGGCTTGTTTAGATGGATTTTTAGACTTTTTAGTTATTTATTTTATTATGGTAATTATTTATTTTATTAAAAATCATCGCAAGATGATTTTATTTGATTTTTCTTATATTAAATTACGAATAGTTGTAAACCCTAATTTTATAGGGATTATATTTTGGTCCAAACAATTAAGGATCCAAAATCATATTTTATGTTTGACATCACCCCGAGATAAATACGAGGAGAAATTGTGAGGAAAGTAACAAATGACAAATTGTCAAGATAATGACAATTTTGCTATTTGGAATGTTGTGTGCGTTTAAGTCTTTTCAAATTAGGAAAATTTCCAAAATACTTAGGTTTATTTTGAGAGAGAGCGACTTATATTAATATGATGATACTAACTATAGATCGTTATTACTATAGGAACGTACGAGACAGAGAAAGAGAAACCTATGATCGTCAAACGCGTTACGAGGAAAATATAGAAGCTTCATTTAAGGTAAGACTTTTACTCTCCACTTATGTATAAGTTATTGTTCATTTATGCATGTCAATTATTGAACTATTTTCGTATAATTATTATTCCATTATACGTATTTTTCTTGCCATGCTTGTATAAGTAAAATTCTTATACATTGAATTGTTATTAAGCATAATTCTTGAAATTGCTTAATTAAAAAGTTGTACATATCTTTCATGTATAACATGTCATGTAAAAGCGTTTATCATATTCGTATGATAATTTGAAATTGAATATTGATCATAGCTAAAGGCCGGTGTGCCGGGACCCTATATGGTAAAATCTTGTAGTTGTGACGTATACGGGCACGAGTTGTTAGACCTGACTTTGTGTTCAGGATAACTTTATGACATAAGTGTCATTGAATTGGTGTTCAATTATTCACATCGTTAATTGTTAAATGACATGATATTACATTAACTCGTAAATCATGCATGCCTTGATTGAATTCATATTAAACTCGTGAATTCAAAAATGTAAAGTTTTACGATTTAAAATCATATCGTTTTGTGTCTTTTAAACTGGAAAATCATTTTATCAAAAATATAGATTACTTGTTGAGCATATTTCGCTCATTCTTGCTATGTTTTATAAATCCTATGGAGCGGGGTGAATCCTCAAAAGGCAAGAACAAGATAGAGTATTATTAGAACGTTCAGATTTGTCATATTTTGTACGACTTTTGTCGCATCAAACCCTATTATTGTAAGACCTTATTATTAATTAAAGCATTACGCTTTCGCTATGTACTTATTTGTATGTGAGATCCTATTATAAATTATAATATGGAGAGTTGTCTTAGGTTGACAACTTGACATAAATGCTGAGAATCGAATCTGACAACCTAATTTTCCCGTGAATTTGGTGTTGGAAATTTGGGGGCGTCACAGTAATTATTCGGGTTCTCACAGGTGGGCCAGGGTCATGGTCAACGACATAGGTCGAAGATAAAATTATAGTCCATTTACCTAACTAGTCTCATTACGTATCAAAGATCTAGCTTGCTAGAAAATATGATGGTTCGATCCACACAGAGTGATGGTCCTCGAGATAATGGGATTGGTTGTCTATATATAGTATTGGATAGGTCTTGAATTTTAATTATAAGGTATTGATTCAGTAGTGTTGATCTAAAATGGTTGAATTATGCTTATAAGTAGAATTTCTACTTATACGATAAATAGAAATATCCTCTACAATTAGACCTAAATTTTTAGACCTTATTCAACTAAGGCATGTGTGTGTTGATGCATATACCCAAAAAAATTATACTTATACGGTAATTACGAGGGCAACACATGCATATATCTTTGATAAAGGTAACATACTCCCCACAAAAGACAAATCAGTCTTACACGGGGGAGGGGTTTTCTCCGTGGCTATTGTTGTGGGGCTAACCGTGTTCATGTTTCATGGAAGGCACTTTGGATCTTGCAATAATCTTGATGATGGAATTTCCACAATAAATCCGATTCTCAATCATGGATGATCTCGTCATGAAGATGGTTCATGATTATTATGAATCAAGGTGAGATACTCTCTCTATATATATATATATATATATTCACACACACACACACATACAAATATACACATATACACATATATGTGTGTGTGTGTGTGTGCGCGCGCACGCGCGCGCATGTGCGTGCATTTGATATAGAAGTGTAAATATGTATATATTCTTGCTTTGTTGGTTTCATTCTTTTTTTTTCCAGATTAATTATGGTTTACCTTTTATAAAATGTGATACTTAATTATTAAATGAGTTAAAATTTCTTTGTTAAAATCAACTACTCAATGCTTTACAAAAAGTTTAGTTAAAATAAAATTTTGTGTGTCTAGATTGTTTTCTATGTGTTTAATGGAAAGTAGTAGAAGTTGTGTGAGTTTAGCATGCAAAAGTATAATGTGAACCAAGCTTCAATGCAAATTCCCAAGGCCGATCAGTCACCACAAGAAAAAGTGGATGTTGTGAAGGAATAATTCTTCACAAAAGATAACGTATTATTCACAAGATATTTATTGTGAAGAAATATTTTCTTCACTCTGTTCCTAACATTATATGGTATCACAATATCTATCCTTCATTAAGTTAGTTACTAAATTCCATTAGTGAAGGAGATATTGTGACAAACATATTCTTCATATATTAGATTTTGTGAAGAATTAAATTGTTTTAGTGAAAGGATTACTTCACTCACGAATAACAATTTGTGAAGAACTTATTTTATTTAGTGAAAAGATTAATTCTCTCACAAATTACTTTTTGTGAAGGACAAATTTAAGTAGTGAGGATAGATATCGCTCATTCATAATAAATTTACAAATTATAATAAATAAAAATTTAGGCATTTATTTAATTTTAATTTATATATTATATATTATATATTATATATTATATAATTATTCATGTAACAATTTTAATCTCCACTGAATTTGAATATAACAAATACAATACAAACATGCACATCAATGTGTGAAAAGAATCAATCATTTCAACTATGTAATGTATCAAATTAAAACCAGTGTAACCAATACATGGAGACAATGAGATACATTGAGCACTTTCAGTTATTTTAACAAAATCTAAAATAAGGGTCAGGGCTTGCCCTAATCCATTGAAGATATAGAATTGAGTGAGTGCAGATGCAAAGAAAATGTCACAAGGGCCCATAATATTCAGTTCAGCAGATTTTTTCCCGTATTTGACAATTTACTCTAACAGGTAGGCAACCGACAATACTAGGCATTGTCACGACTTAAGATCTTGCTACAAAGAAGTTGTTGTGCTTATTCTGGTACTGAGTTCTTGGTATACATGATTGGCTTGACTTTTGGGCACCTGTAACAACAACTGAGTTGCATTAACTACAAAATTTATAAAATAGAATAGCACTGAGCGACAAAAGTAACTTACTAGGAAGTATGTACCATTTAGCAATGTACGTCAACTAAAATGCCTATTGCAATTGAAAATCAAGGTCAACATATTTTCTTGTTAAGGTTTAAATCAACTTCAATTTCACGCCAATGTTTTTACCATATGGCCATCCACATAAGTATATGTCTCCCATGGGATTCTAATGTTGGATTATAATTTCACAAATAAGAGTTCTCTAAAGCAGATAGTCACGACATGCTGGAAATCAACTGAAAAATATCCAGTGGCAGGAATATCTTTACCATAAATACCGATATTTTTGGTCCTCCAATCTCCTCATAACAAGTTCCTCCTTCTCCCATTTGAAGACTTAATCGAAACCTTTAGGATTTATAGAAATTCAGAAAGCCTATAAAACAAGAGCAAGAAGTCAACATATTACAAACAGATAGAAGTACTAATGTTACTAGTGAAGAGATCTTTGACATTGTTATTCCTAGGAAGCATTATACAAAAGTTTAGCTAGAAAAGGAGGAGGATAAAATGTAGATATACCTGTCTATATCGATTCCCGCAAAGAAAATACACAACCAAGAAAGAAAACTAGATCATAATCAAGATCTCTAATTTCTTCCATGGAATACCTATTATTTCACGTTGCTCCCCCCACTCAAAAGAGGTTCCATTATGCTTTTGATGATGCTTGCACAATTTTCACCACTTTCCAATTTTGCACACCATTTTCTCCTCACTTCTTCTAATTCCAAATTCCATTATTTCACCCCTACTATACATGTCTTAAGACTAGACCAAACAATAAAAGTAGCAAATAAAATTCTAGTGAGCCACTCTGGAACCATGACGTTGCAAATCACTCCAATACTTGCTCCTAATATACATGCTTTGGTAAGAGTGCGACATCATAGTCAATGTTTTTTCACCAATCCGCTGCTAGGTACTGTTAAGGTACCTATGGATTGTTGTTGGTCAACAATTCAATCATTTGATCACCGACTTACATATTACAAACTAGAATACGAACTTCTAGTGATAATTAAAATGCATAAAATGCTTATTTTGAAATTCTATTAGCATTGAATTTAACAAATTAACCGATAAGCATGAAGGCGTTACATTTTATCAACATTTAGATTAAATCAATGAAAGTAAGGCATATGTGTTGATACCCAATAATGTTTGCAGCCGTAAATCACTATACGATTTACACCAACACAAAGAGTGACTGCATTATGTCTGCTCGTTCCAGTCGGTTCTCAAATGTCAAGTTCGAAAGAATGAAATCAATTTATAGACTGGGAATTGTTAAACTGGAATGATCCGGCCAACATCAGTTATAAACTGAGAAACAATAAATGGCAATAGACGATTTACAAAAAAGAACAAACCTCCCTACTACAAATTTCGATTAACTATATCAGCAAATATATTTACCTAAAGAATGAGTACACACTCATTGTAGGCCTGTAGTGTGAGATCCCGAAATTTTAAACAAATGCCATTAAAATAAATTATGCTTTTGGCATATAAATTTTATACACATTTAGTCAATTATTTATAATTGATGGTCAATTCTAGAAATTTTAATTAGTCAACCCTCAAGCAAGAAACGAACCAAGAACGATAAATAAGATTTCAATGAGTTATGGATAGGTTAAAGTGTAAATGGACAAATGAGTTAGATTAAAGTGAATTTAGATTGTGGATGAAACTAAGTTTGATAATGGATTGAGCCAAGGAACATTTTTGGCCAAAACATTATAGTAAGGGTATTTAGTAAAGCTATGGTCAAATTAACTCAGTTTTGAACTTGGATAAAAATATGGATTAAAGTAAACTTAAGTTGGGGCTAAAGTGAAAGACTAAGCCAAAAAGGGGGGATATGATTGAAATTTTGAAAAGAGAAAGGATTTAATAATTATTTCATCCAAACCTTGAGGGAAGAAATGGTAGTTTACAAATAAAGATGTAAAATGACTAAAAGGCCCTTGAGGTGTCAAATTCTTATGGTTCCTTCCAAAATATCCAAGGGCAAAATAAACATTTCACCAAGCAAGATTTTTTTTTCTTCTTTTATAAGCAAAATTCAGCAAATTGAAGGAGAAGGCAACCCATTTTTACGCAGAGAAAAGAGAGATATAGAGAGAGAATGAGAGCAACCAAGAGGAAGTTAGCAAAATTCAAGCCTTGTCTACACAATCACAATTAAGTAAACCATGAATCTTCAAGGGAGGCTCACGGATAAGGAGGAAGAGGGAGTGATTTAGTGCAATTGGAAGCAAAAGAAGTCAATGAAGGGGTAGATGCATTGAAGAACAATCATCACTTTGCAAGAA